>AP028441.1:13544164-13688536 GCA_036509395.1 Antheraea yamamai
TATGTCCGAGTCGCACGGACTAAAACCCCACGGTGTACCGACAGACCGTTCTGTGGGGGCGGCAAGGGATCGTTCAAGCTAATCAACCTTGTAGAGCCGCCCCCACGGTCCGCCCGGCGGAAGGTGACCGCCGGGCTCCTACCTATAGAGGGACAGACCGGGTACACGCCGGCTGCCCCCCCTCGTCCGCCGGACCTGTGCAATGAGGAGATGGGCCCCCCGGCCCATCCCCTCGGGTCCGGCTACGGTGGCAGGAGGAGTTGGGCAAAGCGCCGCCTCCTCCTGCCAATCCTCCGTTGGCGGAGACGGCCACTCAGCGGGTCTGCCTCGCGGGCCCTCTCCGCCGCCTCCTTCTGCGAGATGACCTCCTCGCAGAAGGAGGCCATCGCTCGCCAAGCCTGTTCGCTGCCGAGCATGGCCGAAACCACGCTCGGCAGCGATAAGTCCGGTCCTACCGCCGCCGCCAGAATGCGGCGCTGCTCTCCCCACGCAGCACACTCAGACAGAGCTTTATTTGCGCGGTATCTTCGTCAGCGCCGCACTCGTGGCAGGCGGCGGTCGGCTCCCTGCGCGCAATCTGGTGCAGGTACCACCCGAAACAACCGTGTCCGGTGAGTACCTGCACCAGTCGGAACGTCAAGGAGCCCCACTCCCTACCAATCCACTCCCGCAGGACCGGGCGGACGGCGTCTACGGTAAACCGCCCGAACCGCTCGTCCGCCAGGTCCTGCTTCCATCTTTCGACGGCGTCTCCCCTGAGACGCCGTCTCTCCACCTCTACCTCCCTGGGAGCCGGAGGCTCCCCCCTTCGCTTCCTCGCCGCCGTGAATTCGTACACGGCGGCGAGAACTCCTGCCTCCAGCTCCCAGGGTAGGGAGCCGGCGAGCGTGAAGGCCGCCGCTGAGGACACCGTCCGGTACGCCCGGATCGCCCTCAGTGCCACCGTGCGCTGCGCATTGCGGAGCACGCGCACGTTGGCGGCACCGAGGGCGTCGGCCCAGACCGGTGCCCCGTAGGCGGCCATCGCCCGCACGACTCCCATGTAGAGTCGGCGGCACCCGGCGCCAGGCCCCCCTATATTAGGGAGCAATCGGCCGAGTGCCACCGCCGCCCCAGCAATTCGCGGGTCCGAGCCCCGCAAAGTGGGGCTCGAACCGCCAGCTCCCGTCCAGGGTGAGGCCCAGATATTTCATCTGGGTCCCCACCCTGATCCGGGCGCCCTCCACCACTATGTGGGCCCCTGGTGGTGGCCCTCGCCGAGGCCCATGAAAGAGTAGGGCCTCGGTCTTTTCGAGGGCCACCCTGAGGCCCAACCTCCTTATGCGCCTGACCACGAGGGTTGTGGCCATCGTGGCCAGGCGCTCCACCTCCCTCCACTCCCCCCCCCCGGGCTACGACTAGGGTGTCATCCGCGTAACATATGAGGCGTGCCCCAAATGGGAGCACGCCGCGGAGCACCCAGTCGTAGCCCATGTTCCACAGGAGCGGCCCCAAAGCCGACCCCTGTGGAACCCCCCGCCTTGTGGCTCGCTTGACCATACGGCCGTCGCCGTCGACGTAGGCGACCTCCCTACCCTCGAGGTACGCCTCCAACACCCGCCGCAGGTACGGGGGCACTCCGAAATATCGGAGCGCCTCCCTTATGACCCCGTGCGGCAGGGTGTTGAAGGCGTTGGCGATGTCGAGTGACACCGCCAAAACCCTCTCCCCCTGGGAGGTCGCCTCTGCCGACAGCGACTTCAGGAGGCACAGGGCGTCCACTGTCGAACGCCCTGTCCGGAAGCCATACTGCGCGTCCGCCAGATTCGGCCCCACGCCCTCTAGGTGCTGGACGACCCGGGAGGAGATAATCCTCTCCAGCACCTTCCCGGCGTCGTCCAGCAGGACGAGGGGCCGATACGCGGACGCGCAGTCCGGAGGGCGGCCTGCCTTTGCCATGAGGCAGAGCCGCCCAAGCTTCCAGGGCTTCGGGAACTGCCCGACCGAAAGACACCGGTCGAACAGCTCCCGAAGCCACCCCCCTAATTGGCCCAAGGCGAGGCCGAGCACCCGACCCGTGACCCCATCAGGGCCGGGCGCTCTACGCCGGCTGAGGAGGCGCTCGACTGCCCTCCCCATCTCCTCCTCCGTTATCGGAGGGGGGGGACCGTCGCGCACCTCCTCGACTACCTCGCGAGGCGGAGGCATGGGAGGAGCCGGTAGCATCGGAGGGTCGGGGAATAGCTCTCCCACAACCCTCGCTACCACCTCCGGCCGGAGGGTCTCCGTCGCCGGGGGCGCCCATGATCGCAACTTCTTGCGCACGATCCGGTATGGGCGCCCCCAAGGATCCCCCTCCAGCGTCTGGAGCAGCTCCTCCCACGCTGCTTCTTTCGCCCGGCTGATGGCAGCCTGCAGGGTCTTCCTGCACTCCCTGTAGCTGCCATACAGCCGGGCCTCCGCCTCCGGGTCCCGGTGCCGGCGTCGGCGGCTGCGCCCGAACAGCCGCCGGGCCGCGGAGCAGGCCGCTCGGAGATCGGCGATCTCCGGCGACCACCAGTACACCGCCCGTTTGTCTGGGCGACGTCCACCACCGACGCCCCGTTCCATCGCACGCACGTGGGGACGCTCCCCTGGTTGAGGAGGGACAGCCCCAACTCGGCTGCCCACTCCTCAACGGCCATGCCCCTCAGGTCCGTGACTGCCGCTCCCCAGGTCCTCGATTTAGCATTTAAATCCCCCATGAGGACCACGGGAAGCGGCGACAGCCGTCTGACAGCTCCCTGCAGGGAGCCGAGGTACGCCTCGAACTCCCGCAGGGGCTTGTTAGGAGAGAAGTACGCCCCCACAATGGCGTACTCTCCCCAGACGGCCGTCACGAACCCGGCCCCACACTCTCTCACCGCCAGGGATGAACCTCGACCCGCCACGATCGCCACGGAGCCGTTCCGGTCCCCAGCCCACTGCGGCTGGGAGGGAACGAAGTAAGGCTCCGTGGCGATCGCGAGCCCGATGCCCCACTCCGCCACTGACTGCACAAGAAGATCCTGTGCAGCGGCGGAGTGGTTGAGGTTCGCCTGGAGGAAGTTGCGTATGGTGTGCTCCATCACTGGTCCATAGCAACTTCCTCCTGCCTGGCGGCGACCACCCTCGGGCTAGCTCCCACTGCTGGGGAGTCCCTACCCTTCGTGGTGGGGGGCTTGCAAATGCGGCTCCCCATTATATGCCCAGAGGGCCTTCCAGCATCCGCGCATACGGCGCAGCGGGCCGTCTCCGCCTTACATTGGGCCGTTTTGTGGCCCGCCGCGCCGCAGCGGTAGCACCCGTCCCCCCTGCTGGACGAGGAGGGGCACGTGGGGCGGGTGTGCCCCAAGCCCATGCACTTATAGCAGCGCATGGGCCTCTCGTCCAGCAGCTGCACGCGTACCACGCTCCAGCCGATCAGGAGCTTGCCCGCCTGGACAAGCTCCCGAGCTGCCGTCGCGGGGAGGGTTACGTGGGCCGCTCCGAGGCCCCCCCAATTCCTTTTGATTTCGCCGACCTTTAGGTCGGCTATCTTACAACCGGCCTTCGCCGCCACGACCGACTCGATCTCGTCGGCGGACACCGAATCGTCCAGCCCGACGATCCGGATGTCCGCCTTTTTGGTTGGAATGACTACCGTGGCGACTCCGGCCAGTGCAGTCTTCAGCTCCCGGGCCAGTTCGGCGGCCTTCTCACTACTTTGACCCGGGAGCTCAATCTTCCGGGCCCCCGTGGCGGTATGCCTCACCCGCACCTCCCCTATGCCCATGTCGGGCAAGGTCACGTGCTCGCGCGCCTTTACGAGCACCTCCCTGTAGCCGACACCTTTGTCGGCTGCAGCATCCTGCAGAGTCAGGATGACCGCAGCCGACTGGGGGACGGACGGCAGCTTCGGCCCGGGCGGCTTTGGCGGCGCCTTCGGGGGCGCTGCGACTGCGACTGCGGCCTTGGGCACCGTGGCAGGGGCCGCCCTCTTCTTCCGGCCCAGCACCTTAGACCACTCCACCTCCTTAGTTGCCGTTGTCACCGCCGGGACCGGTAATTCGGCCCAATTAAAGCCCAGAGGGGCGATCGGGGCTTGAGGCCCAGGTGCCGACCTCGCCGGCCTCGCAGGTGGAGCCCCTGCTCCACCCTTCTTCTTATCCCCCGCCAATGGAGGGCGAACGGGCACCTCCGGGAGGCGGCTCTCCAGGCTCTCCAGGCGTGCGTTCAGCATGTTGCCGAACGACACCTGGAGAGATCGCTCAAGCCGAGATACTGCCTCGGCGAGAGTATGCTCCCATTGGCTGGCGCGAGACTCCACCACAATTGGTGCCGGAGGGGGAGGCATCTGCTTTTTCGCATTTGCCTCCTGCTTCCAGGCCAGCACCTCCGCCTTAAGGTCTTCGACCTGGCGACGGAGGTTCTTGGTCTCCCTTTGGAGCTTGCGCGTTTCCTCCGACTCTGTGCGCTCGGCCAGGGTCTCGACCACCTCCTTTAGGGTCCTGGCAGCTTCTTTCAGGACCTTAATGCAAGGGCCCGAAATATTACGAGACTTCTTAACTGTCTCAATTATGGCAGAGAACTTGACCCCGGCCAGAGCCTTGAGCATGAACGCGTCAAGGGCGTCCACATCGACAGGAGGCTCCGCCTCCGACCCCGAGCTAGTGGCTGCACCAGCCCTGGAGTTGGCCCTAGAGCCGGCAGCCGAGGCAGCGGCCGAGCCGGTAGCGGAGTCTGTGATTGACTCCGCCGCACTCACACTACCCGCTAAGGCCCGGTCAAATGACCCGTCGGCCTCCCCCATAACCCCGCGACCACCCACGTTGCGGCTGATCCGCCTCGTCGTCCCCCTGCTCGCGGTACTCATCTTGGGAGCCGCCCGCTCCTCCACCTCCGTGTCGGAGTCCATCGCCACGCTCACGCGCTTCTTCGTAATCCTCTTGGCACTCATGGCCTACCGGAGACCCAGGGTCACCAGCAAGCCAAGAGGCAAAAGGACAGTGTCCGTTCAACAAGCCAGGTCAGTCAAAGATACAGGAAACAGTCCGAAAAACAACGCCAAAGTCCAAACAGAGAGAAAATCCACAAAATCCAAAAAAACAAGCCAAGTCGGGTGCACAAACAAGTCCGAAGTCAATGAGTAAGCCAAGGTCAAAAAGAAAAACAAGATCCACCAGAAAGAACCACCCATAAACGACGCGTAACCTGCTCAAACTGACCTAGCTAAACTATTCTAAGCTATTCATATATATATTACTGCAGAACGGCAATTTCATAGGTAAAGACCTATTATTTAATGCGTCTTACAACAAATACCGGAACATACGTAATCCAAAATGTGGTCACTACAATATTTAAAATCTTGAGCACATGAGACCAGCGAGCCAGGAAAGTAGCGTCCAGAATGCAAAATGATGGTCAAATAATGAGACTGTCAGGGGTAACAAACAGACGGACCCCTGTTCGGAGCACTGAGTAATGTGAGACGTTTGGCGGTCCAGAGCGAACGTGACCAGTCCCTACATATCCTTATAAAATCACCGGGTTTTAGAAGATAAGAATCTTTATTATACACTACATATATGTGTTCATAATTGCTTTGGAATAAAAGATTATTGTGTTAAAAATTACAAGTACTAAGACGACTATTCATATGTTCTTCTAAGTCTATTTAATGAAAATATAAGTCCTTTAAGGTACAAAAAATAATGTATGGTACCGGTCACACGAATAAGTGTACTGTTTCTGATGGATAGATTAAATGTACATTAACGGAAGCGAAACCGCGTGAAGAAGCTAGTGAGATTATAGTTTTGCATTTCAAAAATATTGCAAAACATGTAAGTTTATAAAAAAAAAAACAAGAAGATCTGTATGATTACGTGAAATAAATTGAAATTTTAGATTACACAGTTCTGTAAACATAATTAAGTAGAGTTTGAACGTTACATTGGAGAAATTCAATTAAACTTAATTAAGTCATACTGGAGTGTCATCTCTTAATTTTATACTTCTGAAATTAAAACAGAAATAAATCTCAATAATTTGTGCGTTGATGAAATTGTATGGACTTTGTTTTACATTGAAGTAAAACTTGTTATGGCACTGGAGGGTAAAACAATTCGTTACGTGTGACGCGTTAAGCCTAAGGTATATTTGTGTGTATATGTAAGTATGTACAAGTGTCTGAGTCTAATAGTATACCAAAATGAGTAAATGTATAGTTAAGTACTTAGTAGTAGTATACAGTTTATGAGCGTTCTCATATATATATATAACTAGCTTCTGCCCGACACTTCGTGCGCTTAGAATAGTTATTTAGGACTAACGCTAAAACGCAGCGGAAGATCTCAAAAAGAAAAAAATCCCCGATTGTGTAACATTCTTCATTGGTGCTCCGCTCCTATCGGTTTTAGCGTGATAATATATAGCCTATAGCCTTCCTCGATAAATGAGCTCTCTAACACTGAAATAATTTTTCAAATCTGACCAGTAGCTCCTAAGATTACCCCCTATCTCACAAACTTTACCTCTTTATAATATTAGTATAGATTTAGGACTTGAACCTTCTTTACTTATTGTAAGATATGTGAAACTAAAATTTATATAGGTTCTACAATTTTTTTTATTTATTCATTTTTAAATAATTTATTTTAACCTTTTACTAATTCATATTTTCATCTGCATATTATATGAAACAACTTGCATGTTGACAATAGATGTACAAAGCTATTCAATACCACACAATTAAAGCCTCCTAACGACATTCAAGTAGGGGAACCTGTAATTAATATGGCTTTCTAAATTGTACAACGCAGAAACAAAATTATTCTAGTATTTACTGATAATCGTACTGATGATATATCTATAGAAGTTGACTATCAATAACAACTAATTACTGTAACGTAATAAAGTATAATATTGGTTGATATTATCTGTTCTTAAAATCGCAAAACACAAAGGGTTCTGTGGAAATGTTTACTACAAAAATTGTTATATGAAATGAGTACAATATAGGTATAGTTGTAGAGCGCTCCAGTCCGAAGTGTGCAAGGTGCCTATTATTTACGTATACATTTATAAATAATAAACTTATACTTTATTCACATGTTTCAAGAACTGCATAAAATAACAATGACCTTGTTTCCTCTTTACATTTTTTTTTCATTTTTATTCATTACAGTAATAGCAATTATTAAATTATATCATTTTAATCGACATAAAAAATGTTTTTGAATGCACACTATGTTTTCAGAAACCGTACTTATGTAAAGATTTAATTACATAATATATTAAGTTACCGTTCTTATGTAAAAACTTCTATATTTACTCTTACTTATTTGAATATTTTTTTAAATTGTTATTAAGTAATAGCAACCAACGACTTGGGAGAGATTATTTAAGATTAAATCTATAAATATAATATATATTGTTGAATGAGTTCATACAAACAAGTAATAATAGGTGACCTAATTATAAGTATTGAATATACAAACCGCACTGTTTTATCTCATCTTACCTTACTATTCACAGATAAAGAAACAGAATACCTGTGACCTTTGGTGTCATAAGATTGAATCATAATAGCTGTACCAAAGTTTAACAACTATTAATCAGGTTATTAGCTATAATTGACGCTATAGCTTGGTGTTACATTAGCCCAATATATTTAAACAACCGTATGTGTTGTCTGAATGGTTTTGTCTAATGAAATGAGTCGGTCCATTGGAACTTGTTTTCAAAATTACAGAACTTGTAGACAACCCAGTCTAATCACTTTTTTATTTCATCATTGGAATAAAAATTACAAAAATATACAGTTGTAAACATTACAAGGTGGTATCGATTAATGTCATAACTAGCTAATACCCGCGACTTCGTCTACGTCATTTATTATATTTTAAGTACAGAAGGAAATACGTAAGCACCACACCTCTTGCTCCACTTCTCTACGGCAAAAAAACATACATCACTGAACGCGTTAGTACTTATAAAAATTGTAGTTTCTGAAAACATTAATAACTTTATATTAATTGAACATATCGAAATACTTCTTTTTTTAAATAAGGACCAAATATCTAAGAAGTAAAAAAATAAAAAGAAATTCAAATAGATCTTACATGAAGTGCGCACAACGTAACATCTCTATCATTTTATTACGAGTAGTATACATATGTTATATTTTTTTAACTGAATTAGGTATAATAATGAATGAGTATTATATAAAAAAAATTAAATATTCGAGCGAATTTATAGAAAAAGTTTCGACGTAACTGTCTAATATTGTGTACTTGTAAACAAAATTCAATTTATCTACTTAAAACATTTTCCTGTGTAAACTTCACGGAATAGACTTAAAGCCGCATTTAGCCAGGGAGCCGTGAACAAACTAAACGAAAACTGTGAGACTGCACGAGAATGGTTTGAACGAACACGTACAAAATGTTTACTCTGTTTCTGTGGAGCTACTTTTTATAAGCGGTGAAGCGCAAACGACAAGCGACTAGCGATGAAATGATACTCAAACGTTAGACTTGAATGTCGTACCGCAACATAACACTTTGACCGTCACGCTGGTTATATATGACCTGCCATGTTTACCCTTGTGACGCCACGGTGGGCATTGATAACCGGAGCGCTAAACCTTTTTACAATTGTAAAAATTCATCCGTGGCGTCCTAAAAGAAACAAGTGATTACGGCGTGACAGTCAAAGTCTTAATGATTAACGTTGAAATCTTACAATTACGTTGAGATTTTGGTAAAAGTAACCGACGTAACTATGACATTCTCTACTTTTTTACTTTTTCGTGGAAAATATTTCCGGTGTAGTTACGTAGCTGTACTTTAAACCAAGACTCCTTTCTTGGCCTAGTGAGGTCTACCTACTTCGACCTCCTTGTCAAGTGACATGTCCTTACTAATATACGAAATGTGAAGGTGAGTTTGTTTGTTTGTTACACTTTGACGCCTTAACTATTCAACCTATCATTACAAAATTTATTTATTTTTTTATTTTTTAGATCTTACTAGGTCATTGACCTAGCAAGGTCTTAACAGCTTCACTGGACTACAAATCAAAACTAAGCATATTCCTCACTTCTTTATGATGTGAACCAATAAACTGCTAAGATAGAAATCAATGTCATTCGCTTTTCACTTAAAGAAATAATATAGCAAAACAATCGAATGGTACGTGGACTTAAGAAGTTTTAAAGTTATTATTATTTGATCTAGGAATATTTGCCATTCTGAGATATTCTCTTGCAAATGCATTTTCTTTGTAGGATATTTACAAGAGATCCTAAAGCAATTTTTCCTCTTTACACAATTCTCTGACTGCTCATATCTCTCCATTCTTACCGCTCTTAATCCTCTCTCTAGACATTATTGAGCTTTGGAGTAACGTTAATCGAAGTTATATCGCAGATACGTTTGTTATTTTCTGCTTTGTTTATATTTATTGTCATTCGTGATTTTGTCTTTGCGACAATGTTCATGATATATCTTTTGTTTCCGTGTCTATCTTTGAGAAACTTCGAATTGTATCATTCAAAATTAGTTGATATATTTCATAGTAATCAATTTCCTTCATGATTATGTTGATAAAACTCAAGAGTTGGTGTTGTAAATAAATAATACATTTTATAATATCTACCAGTGAAGCGTTACATCCACTGCCGAAATTGACATAAAATTTATTCCTATCCTTTAGGACAGTTTCTTATACAAAAAATAAAAATGTTATATGATAAAAAGGAATATTATAATGCATAATTAGCAAAATTATTTGAATAACACTTTCAGAAAATAAAGGGGAAATTATTTATAATTATGCCAGTTTTAATTCCCTCAAACAAGCTATTAAAATACCAACAACGAAGAATACAAAACTTTGACAGTAAAACAAAATGAATATTCATAACTCAGCGTTACATCTCTAGGACGTGAAAAATGTAATCAAACTCTTAAATAACAACGTAACAAGTTACTTACAAGCGATAAACCACCCGAGACACTCCCCGAAATTCTCATCTAATCAAATGTAATCCTGTTAAAACTTTTCCAATAATTTCACCCCAGATGCATTACTCTATACTGGATCCACGCTGACGTCATAAAGTGTTGTTAATTTATTAGGGAGATCGTGACTGTTTCGTGACGAAATAGAGGAAACAAAGATAGATATATGACAAAATATAAAGCTTAATTGCATGTTAAAGATTTTTTTTTTCGAACTGACTACGCTGATGACCTGAGCAAGCAAGCAAGGTCTTAACAGCTTCACCGGACTACTGCACGTTAAAGAGTTTCACTCGTAAAGTATGGTAATGCAGATTAATAATGTATACATTCTTTGAAAATTCTAATGTTTCATTGTTAAAAATAAATCCATCACGGGTTTAAATTTATTTTGATTGATTAATGATGATGTTACGAATAAGTTTATAGCTAAATTTAAGTACTGTTGGGCCTTTGTGTTATATTAAAGTATAATTTGAATCGAAAATAAGGAAGACCAACTTAAATATTAATATAATATATATCCATATCTCGTATTATGTACTAAACCATTTCTCTTTATTTATTTATACCTTCTATATGTTTACGAAATACATAATATATCAGAAGTTGTGTGTGTTGTTGTGTTGTGACTCGCTTTGGATTCTAGCTGAAGATCCTAGTTCACTTTATAATGAAGGGATTCGCAGTTCGATTAAGTATATTATTATTTATGTAGGTATGTGTAAATATATTTGTATGCACGATCCCTTATTTATTTTCACGTTTAATCTATATATAATTTTGTGTATCGCCACGTCTTGTACTTACAAATAAACGATTTCTTCATTTTTTTCTTTCTATGATATGATAGAGTCAAACATTATAACTAATTTCACGGTAGTAAATAATTTGGTAAAATCATTACATAGTATAAAACAAAGTCCCCTACTGCGTCTGTCTGTCTGTACGTGATAAACTCAAAAACTACTCAACGGATCTTTATGCGGTTTTCACCAGTGGATAAAGTGATGCACGAGGAACGCTTTGGTATATAATTTGTCCAGGTTTTTTTTTATCATCAGGGCCCGACAACGTCTGCCGGGCCCGCTAGCACAGTTATATTTATTAAGAACGTTTATTCTGTTTAAAAAATATTTTTTTTAATTTAAGTACATCTTTTGTTAAAGTAGTTATGTTTCACAATTTGTAAAATTAAATCAGCTTATATCTTAAAACATTAAACATTATATACACCGCAATGTTATGTCGCTCGAATTAATACTATGGTGACCAATTTGATTGGTAAAAGACTTATTTGTCATTCATTAAGCGTACACTTTTATTGCAAAATATCGTGTATTATTACTTTTTCGTGATTCTTGCATTGATTATTAAATCCCAAACAACTCTCATTTCATGGACGTATTATTACGACACCGCTGTCATAAAAATAATGCATAAACAATAAAACCAAGACATAAAATTTGGTAATAACCACATGACTAGTGTCATGAGTAATTTAAATAATAACTGACATTCACAGCGCTAGTAATCGATATTCTTTTCTTTTGTTACACCAAATACTGTTGGAAAACTACATATATTTATACTAATATTGCGAATATAAAACTTAAGCGATTTTTGTGTGTTTGTTTGTTTAACGGATTAGTATTCGGAATTATCAATCAAATCTGAAAATTACTTTTTGCATTTTATGATCTATTCATTGAAGAAGTTTATAGGTTGTGTAAAAACTCGTTAATACCTTTACAAGCAGAGTAATCTTCATTACATAGTATAAAACAAAGTCCCCAACCGCGTCTGTCTGTTCGCGATAAACTCAAAGACTGATTTGTTTGCATCATGGAACTCAAACTGGTATGCATCCAACCCAATTAATGGCAAAGCATTTGCTTCCGGATATATCAGGATAACATTCCGGGTAAGCCATGGCTTTATAAGTTTCGTAACTGTTACAGTTACAGGCTGCGCCTACTATCTGTAGACTGACGATCTATCTATAGAGGTGTGCTCTCCAGTCCATCTTGCAGAGCTCAGAATCAGGAACAACTCAATATGTAAATGTGGGTTGGATGAAAGCACTCTTGAACACATATTTTTCAATTGCCCCAATTTTGTATTGTATAATATTTTACTTTACAATATACTACGTTCGTCAGAATTTAACAAAAGCACAAAGATATGTATTTTCTTCTTTTGCCAAAATTCTGGCTAATTTTAAAGTTTTAACAGAATTAAACTCTAAGGTAACGTAATAACTAACATAAATTATTATGTAAGTATGTATATATTTATTTAAGGCGTGATGTCTGTAAGTGTTGTGTTTGTCTATTTTAGTGGCCTAATGTGAAAGAATTAAATTATACAATAAAAATTTAATACTACCTATAAAGTGACTCTTCCATGACTGACTTGACACTGATAGAAGTCGTATCTATTAAACTCCAATATTAAAAAGTTGAAGTTGAAAGTAGTGAGTTTGGATGTTCGGGGTAATCTCTGGTACTACTGATTCGATTTTGAACATTCTTTCACTGTTAGAAAAGTATACTACCTTAGACTATACTATTTAAATAGTATAGACTACTTTTTTTGCTACATATATGTTTTCAATAATTGATCACGATAAATGTAAATAAAATTAGCAACATTCTATAATATGACGTGCGCTGCTTGAACGGTTTGAAATAAAAGAATAAATTCTATGGCAAAAATATTCATCACTTTTATAAAAAAGTCCGCGACACCATATATATCTAAGTTTAATATCTCAGTCAACAAGACGATGGGCTATGTGTCATAAAGTAAATTTTCAAAAAAAAGTATTAACCGACTTCAATATCAATCAAAAACCCATAAGGCACTAAAAAGCGGAAAATAAATAGTTTATCAAATTAACCTAATTAAATAAAACATATGAATATGTGCGCTACCTAGAGATGTATTGGAAGTCGCTGCCAACCGAAATTTCAAATTTGTTCCAGGTAGAAATGTATTACAGAGACGCGAGAGTGGTCTTAAAGTTTGTACCTATGTAGATGATATGATTTTCGGTTCGCAACGACTTCCAATACATCTCTAGGTAGCACACATATTCATATGTTTTATTTAATTTGGTTAATTTGATAACCTATTTATTTTCCGCTTTTTAGTGCCTTATGGGTTTTTGATTGATATTGAAGTCGGTTAATACTTTTTTTTGAAAATGTACTTTATTTTTCCATTTTTAGTGTACATTAATATATTTTACTAGCAGTGCCCGCGAACTCCGTTCCGCCTTAAGTATATTAAAATATGCGCATTTTTGCGGTATGGTATGCGATATGGTTTCAATTGGTTGTACAATAAGTAACGTTTGGTACGAACGCAACCTTATCAATAATCCGCGATAGTTTCTACCACCAACTCGGCTACCATCGCTTCACACATAATACACCTTAAGTAATGTAATTACAATGCTTGCGTCATGTTGCAACAAAGCAACGAACAAAGCACAATAGGCTCCTAAGAATTGAAGGGTTTTTTTTATAATATTGGTGGCAAACGAACATACGGGTCACCTGATGGTAAGTGATCACGGCCGCCCATGGACACCTGCGACACGAGAGGAAACACAGATGCGTTGCCGGCCCTTAAGAAAGGAGTAGGCTCGTTTCTTGAAAGTTTTCTTACTTTGTCACGGATCCCATAATCAGAACCTAACCAAACTCTCATCAAACTACCCTTGAAGTACGTCCTTTCCAATAAAAAATGAATCATCCAAAATCGGTTAGCGTGATATTGAGTTATTCGTCTATTTGTCGTGTACATACTTAATGCAAATTTAAACCTTATACGGTTTTGCATTTTCTTACGTTGTCACGGATCCCATAATCAGAACCTAACCAAACTCTCATCAAACTACCCTTGAAGTACGTCCTTTCCAATAAAAAATGAATCATCGAAATCGGTTAGCGTGATATTGAGTTATTCGTCTATTTGTCGTGTACATACTTAATGCAAATTTAAAACTTATACGGTTTTGCACTGGATGCCGTTGTCGGAACTGGACAAAATTAAAATGGGACCACACGGGAAGTACCAGCTTTCAAATAAAAAAAGAATAATCAAAATCGGTTCATCCAGTCCAAAGTTATGAGGTAACAAACATAAAAAAAAAAAAAATACAGTCGAATTGATAACCTCCTCCTTTTTTTGAAGTCGGTTAAAAAGTAAAGTAAATTTGACAAGATTAAATTTGGATACAGATTTCACGTATACTTACAAATTTTTATAGAACAAACAACTAAATTGGACCCGATTGGTGATGCTGCAAACGGATGCTAGGCTTATTTTAAAAGATTTCTTACATACCAACTGGGTATAGTGAGTTCCTGAATAGTTTGGATTCACAATTGAGAACTGCAGGTGTCGCTTTTTAAGATTTTTTGTCGGTTTTTTAAGATTTTTTCGTTTAAAAATATAATTGAAACCGGTAGTAACCTACTTGGTGCAGACAAACTTGCACGGGTCAGCTAGTTACCATATAAATTTATAGGTCAGAAAGAGTACGTCAGAAGAGAGTGAAAAATTTGTGTGGGCGGATCGTATGTCGCGGTACGGGGTATCGCGAGCTGTGGGCAAAATGCTCACCCAAAGAGAACCAAGTATTAACGAGAGAGTCCGAAATGTGAATGCCTATGGCAGCGAAGTACTCTCTTAGATAGCTGTCGCGTAGTCGCCTCCCTATGCAACAGTAGTGCCTTATGCGAATTTTAAAAATAAAACGTAAGTGAAACCGCTCGTCACAGCTTGTATATTATAAGACGTAATAATGAAGGAAACTAAACAACGCATGTCACGTTTCGTTAAACACAACCCGTGTTACTTTAACAAAAGCTCTACAAAGCATACAGGTAGCAAAACTACTAATCAGGTTCTAATTAGTATTCACCTTACATCTAACGTTCAGTTTTTCCCTTTAAGTTACCTTTCGCTTTAATACGTAATGAAGGTTCAATTTGTCATGTATCAAACTATTTTTTCACCTGGATTCGTTTGCGTGTGTAGATGTAATGTAGATTTAAGTCGTCCTTCCGAAGCAGTACTTTTTTCTGGATGAAATTAAGACATTTCTTGTAACCGTCGACAACTTGTATGCAAAAATTCTTGATAATTCGTTCAGTAGTCAATGCGTGAAAACGTAACAAACAAATAAACTCATTTTTGCATTTATAACATTAATAAGGAAGTAAAAATTCTATATATACAAAATAAAAACTATTTTGTCGGTTTTTCTGATTTTTTTAGACATTGAATATATTTCCTTGTAGGTGGTAGAGCCGTACTGAAGCTATTACTGGTTTTAGCATGAATGGGTAGTCCGGTGAAGCTGTAAAGACCTTGCCAGGTCAATAGCATAGTCAGTTCGAAAAAAAAAAAAAAAACGGTTCGCTCGGTGTAGTACCACGCTGTCACAGAAAACCGACTTGAAGTAACAATGCTTGCACTGTTGCGTTTCGTTCGGTAAGTGAGAGCGCCGGGGGCCCACCTCCGCTCTCCGCCCCCTCCTTTCTCCACAAAAACAGGATGGCAACGCACTTGCGACTCCCCTGGTGTTGCTAGTATCTATGGACGGCGGTGATCACTTAACATCAAGTGACCCACCAGTATGTTTGCTTCCTATAATATAATAAAAAATAAAGTTCTACAAGAATAAAAATGTACCTTGGACTTTAGTATAAATATTGTCAGCGAATTTTCCAAGATGTTGGTATCATTAAGGGGCCTGCTCAAGTCTGCCCGGTGTCTAGTAATACTGAACGCGCCGTTTAACTAATGAGATAAATTTTCTTTCGCCGGGGTGATTTTGTGATTTTTACCCCTAGGAAGTGAACAAGTAATCTCTCAATCTTTTAATGACTTAACTTCGGGAGGATGATTGTCGGATTTTTCGGTTCGATCGTGAAATTATAAAGTTTAATTTGACTTGAGAAGATATTTAAAAATAGGAAATAAAATATTGTAACTACATGTCGACATGACGTCCATTATACAAGTATGGAGATAAAATAAAATGATTTTTATTTATATTATTATAACATTATTATTTTTTTTGTATTATTATAATTATTAGTAATACTATAATATTTAAAGGTTTTTCATTGAAAAACTAATTATATATATGTGAAATATTGATTAATGTAATTGGCTTTCCAAAGTAATTTCAGGTACTGCTAATTTGACTAAAAAACGAAAGAATAAAATGAATAAGCACACTTTGGTCGTTATTTAATGCAACCAGTAAAACAAAAGGAGATAAATAATGCAAGATTACAAATGGATGTCGAGTTTAGAGATTACGAGTGTGTAAAAGTAAGAATAATAGTGTTACATTTATAAAACTACATTATCCAATGTAATGTATGATATATTATATGTAATTTATAAAAGTCTAACAAAATGACGAACTAATCAACAAAAGAGCGGCCATTCGTCACACTTCTCCAACCCCTAGACAATGTAATGGAACGAAAACGATAAAAAATGGACTCCATTTCCTTATAGTTGATGACTTCGGAGATGTGCAAATTACATCTGCGAACATAAGTTGGATGTTTCTAAATTCATTTAAATATTACAGTGATATAGTCTTATTATATTATATCAACTGCATATAATGCACAGTATTTGTAGTTTTTTGTATTAATTGGACTTAATTATTTATTTATTGGTCCTCAAAACTGTCTAAAATCTAGTTATCTTAGAAATATACAGTATTGAAAAATCATGCGATGATTGCACTCTTCTGGTTGTGGTCACAGCGTGCACATAAGATAAAGAAAAAGATATTAGGCGGCACAAAAAATAAACATAAATTAATCCACCAAAAAACTAAGATTCTATAAATTACATTATTTAAGTGTTTTAAGATTATTTTAATAGAGGTACCAGAATCTAAAAATATATCAATTTCTGTGCGAACAGCGTTATAGAAAGAGGATATACTTGACAGAGAGATTTGTTGATAATAACATTATTTAACGTTTATTTGAGTTAATAATATATGTAATGTATTATTTAAAATTAAATTAAGTTTTTAAAATACAATAAACTAAAAGTAAAACATTAAGAATTTATAATATCAATAAATTGCGTAGAAACTTTTATGAACTTAATTGTTGATATATTATCCATTGCTTCGCTATTTTGTACCGAATGACTCTCCCCAGTTACCGAGTAACATTCCCATTGTGAGATGGGAGGCTTTTTGCAAAATAACTGCTAGGACCCCTCTTTATATTAAATGTATATAGTTATTGGTTCCATAAAGATAAAAAGTAATTGCAGTGAAATAAATAATCTATACTATAATAAAACTGTAGCAAGGTCAAATCTGTACATTAAATATTTTTTGGAAATTTTGATCGGGGTAGACTTTGTTATCGATATAGAAGCCAAAAAGAATCTTTTTACAATTTTTGTCTGTCTGTCTGTCTGTCTGTCTGTCTGTCTGTCTGTCTGTCTGTCTGTCTTTCTGTCCCTGTGAACACGCATCACGCTGAAAGTACTGAACCGATTTTAACGAAACTTGACACAGTAATAACTAATATTCCAAGGTTACATTTAGGCTACTTTTTGTCCCATAAAACGCAAAAGGCTCTCCAGGAAAACTAAAAACAAAAAATTGTAGTTAACGTAACTAGACTTTTTTGCGACACCTTAGTATAAGAGCCAGCAACGTTGGAAGAACGAGAATTTTAGAAAAGCTGGTTCTTTAATATGAAGATATATTACTGCCCTTCCAAACAGGATTCAGGATACCTGGTAGCCGGTTAACGTTGTGTTTTTAATGCGCATCACACCTTTACAGGTCAAAATTTTGATTTATAATTAACTTTAGGAAAAAAAAAATTCGGTTACATTTTAACGCTATGAAAAACATGAGTTTATCACTGCCAGACAATTTTGTTATTGAAAATAATGTGCCCGATGATATTCTTTATAAATAAAATAATTCATTTCAAACCATTTTATTTTTTCCATTGCAAACAACATATTTCATTTCATTAACCATTATGATATTGAGATTTCACCGTGAACACTGAAACACAACAATAAACGTAGACATACGACTTGAGACTGACGTTATCTTGAATACATGCGTCTATAACAGGCGCTTCCAAAATTATCGCTATCTTTATCATACATAAAATGGGGTAAACATATCAATGCAGTTGCAGAATCTAGCTCTAAGTTTCTAAACGTTTTCAAAGCATTAGCCGGTTTTAATTGGGGTGTTCATTCATAACATTTAGTTCGTTTATACTTCAATATTACACACAGTCGAATTGACTATGCGAGCTTTCTTTATGATAGTAGTGCTCAGGTTAACCCCTATAAACTTGAAAAAATCCAAAACCAGGCCATGAGAATTATCGGGGGTTTCATTAAAAGTACTCCAATCTATGTTATGGCAAGCGAATTGAGCATATGTCCGTTACATCTTGAGAATGAGATTACGCTCAGGACACATCCCATGTAAAAAGTTCGCCTACCTTATGCGTAAAGTACTATCACCACTCTGCCAGAGTTGTGAGCTCATCGATGATGTACACCACATCCTGGCAGAATGTGTTCGAAGCGAAGATATTAAATCTTGGCTTAATGCTTCTGGTTTGTTCCACACTGGTTTGTACAATTCGTTATTGTCTGACCCCATTTCGAAAAATGCTAAAGAATTGTACAAAATTAATATAAGCTATTGTTAAGTTTATTGTCATTCTTATTGTTATATAGTTGTTTGTCATTTAGGCGATATAGTCGCTAAGGTGACTAAGCCTTCATTAAAAAAAAAAAATTAAAATTACAGCTACCTTAACATGGTTAGAACATACTTATTTTATTTACAAAAAAATAGCATCGGGCAAATTATTGTTTATAACAAAAATGTCTGGCAATAATAATTTCATGTTTTAGTAGGGTTTCAAAGTTAGTAAAAAACAAAACATTCAAAAATTATATAAAAATCAATATGTTTGCCAGTAAAGGTGCGCTATGAAGTAATAAACGCAACGTTTACCGGCAGCCTGGTAGCCCGCACGCTGTTCGGAAGAACATAAAGATATATAAAAAACTGTCTTATAGAAAATTTGTCGAAACCGTTACTAGCTCTTAGACAATTAGTTACAGGCAAGTGACATTTGACGCGTCGTGCTCATATCTTTTTAATATTTATATTTTTCTTCAATACAATGGAGTGTGAAAAAGTTTTAATACAAGTTAAAAATAGTTATGATATCATTCAGTGTTTCATTTATTATTATTTATTTTATAAATATATTTTGTCGTTTAATGTACAATTTAACTCATAAACTTGATATTTTATAATGTAAACTCTACTGACTGTATAGTAAACGTCTACAAAAAAAGGAAAGGAATTTCTTTAGAAACCGGGGGTCTTTAGACCTCTAAAGCTTTTTTTCACATTATCGCCAATATATGTAGGTTAGTTTTTATTTTTTATTGAACTCAGTAGATGATGCTACGAACAGGTTGTAGGCTTAATTTAAAAGATTTCTCACATACCATCTGGGTATATGTTTGAGTGAGTCCCTTGATAGTTTGGATTCACAATTGGAAACCGTAGATGTGGCTGCAATAAGGTTTTAAGTATATTAAAATTTTTCGCGTTTAAAAATACAATTGACACCGGTGATAACCGATTTGGTGCAGACGAAGTTGCACGGGTCAGCTAGTAGGTTAATAAAAGTGAAATGCCAAATTGCGCGTTAAAATTTACGAAAACCGTTTCGACATCTCAAGTGAAACATGTATTATACATTTTTGTATAAACACGTTTCTCAAGGAAGTACATAAATTAATATAAAATTTTAATTAATATATAAATAAATAAAGTAAATTGTAACCAACAAAATTCTATATTATATTACTTGTTGTTACTTTCTTTTAATAGAATGAACCAAGTATCTGCATCTATATTCCTTTAAATATGATTTTGATTAAGATTCTTCATTATTTTTATCTTATAATCTTTGTTAAGTATATATAATTCTTATTTTATTGTATCTTTTATATGTATGTTACAATTTAGTGTTTCTAATTTAGGTCGTATTTATTTTATTTGTTATCTTTTACTTATAAGCACAATATATCCCTGAGTCTTCTCTCTGGAACATATCTATGCAAAAGTCGCCTGGAAGAGATTGCTATTAGCAACAAAACCACCCTTTGTATCCACCACATAATTTGAAACGTCTAACAATATATAACTATATATAATCACGTACATTAAATATTAAACAAACAAATGAAAACTTTATAATCTAGTTTCTCGCGTAACGCCATGTCATTCTAGTTTTCAAATGACATAACCACTCTAATGCATAGAGGTGTGTGAAATAACCAGAAATTTAGATGAATGCACTTTGAGTATTACTCGTAATTAAGAGCCCGCATGAATTTCAGTGCGCTAAAATAAAGTTATACATAAAAGCGGATGTGGAACAAAACATTCACTTTAAACAAAGACAGTAAATAAAAACGTAATTTGACCGATGTAAAAGAGCTTTAATAAAGTAATTGAAACTTCCGGTTCTCGTTCATCATGCCAAGTTTGTGACGCAGCAGCGCGATACGGACTTGGTATCGTAAACCCGTTGGGAATTAGCGTTTACCAGTTTGTTTAATTTACCGAATTATTCCATCGCATCTGTCTGGATTGGAAAATAGATTATGTCAGTAGGTTCGTAACTCGATTAGAATAATTCCATATTGTACACCGTACTGAAACTAAATAAGAGCATAGTAAAAATTAAACAATTGCTATGTCGGCACTCTTTCTTAGGTGATACGTTACTTTTCTTTCTGTATGTTACTTTCTGTTCTTCGTCCCAATTGGTCTGGAATTCCCTTACATAAATGGTCTTCACTTAATATCCATGTAATCGAACCCTTACTTACTTATATATATTCTATAAGACACATAGTCATATATTATAAATGTGATGCCTCTATGATATACCTATAATTGCCATGGCTGCATATAGCAATCGGTAAACGAAAAAAAAAGTTTTTTCTCATCTTCTAGCAAAATAAAATTCATCTAAAGTGTCTGCTTGTAACGTCAGAACAACAGCTTTTTACTAAATGGATATGAAAATAAATACGGTCCTTTAATAAAAAACAGTAATTAAAATTTCTATCTGTCTGTTTGTAACGGCTAATCTCCGAAAAGGTTTGACAAATTTGACAGGATTTTTACTGGCAGATACCTGATGTTATGAGAATTAAATTAAGCCACTTTTATTGACAAAAAAAATGATATCCACGCGAATATAATACATTTTATTTGCATTTTCCACAACCACGCGCACGGTTACACTTAACAAACTTTTTTTTTGCTAAATTCCGCGTGGTTGAATTAGCGGGTACCAATTATTTATAAGTAAAAGTGTAGAGTTGCTACAGATACATCTTAATATATCCGTTTCGCATATTTTTGGCAATATTATATTTTTGTGTATAATATGGCGATATCCATCATTACGTTCCCGCGCCCTCAGCGACCGCTAATACAGCGAAGCGTACACATTTATGGCAGCATATTCCAAAGAATATACGCATAGCACATGTCGAATCGCTCATTTTAAGGGTTGTCAGTTCTCAGACAATTGTGATGGTATAGCCACTCATATTAACTTGTACTTGAACTATTATCCTACCCATAATCACACTAGGTATTATTAGCATATAATGCAACAATTAAGGAATTTTGATTTAAGGAGCGAAAAACCTTTCAAATACGGTATAAATTGTTTAGATAATAAAGAAAAAAAAAGTGTATGTGTATTTATGCACACGCGTTAGAAGTTATACTTCTTTGGCGTAAAATAATAAAAATCTTTTCAAAAATTTTATCTTTCGCCTTATTCTACGTTTGTAGAAAAAACGACACTAACAATAGAAAAAAGGTATTTAATACATTGAAAGTTTTAATATAAAGAAATACGAACAACAAATATGTACAAAGAAACAAAATGTTGACTATAGCTAACTTCAGGATGTCGGTTTTTCGTGGCGGTGTGCGCGCGCATCGTAAAAATTTACTCTCATCATTTTTCCCTAACGCTCCAAAAGAAGTATAACTTCAATAATACTCTGGCTACTAAAATTTCTCCTCTAACCAATTAAATAAACGTAACGACAGAGTACACTCAACCGACGGTTTTCATTTGCAACAATAATTTTATTATGAACTTGCATTAACAAGCATTTCAGTTATGTCCAGAGCACACGCTCGTTAGCGAATGCGGTTTTAGCTTGTATCTGTTTTAGATGCGAACAGTATTAATATTAACATGCAGATAGTTAAACATGATTATCGTACTGTGGCAGTTGGAGATAAATATAGCATTTAATATTAGGGTTATAAGAATTTCTCATAAAGTAAGAAACGAACGCGGCAAAATTAATCAAATTATCATAGACTAAGAGACGCTTAGGATTTCGTTGGCGTAATTTAAAATATACCGTAATATTACAATCCCGTCTAACGCCATCTAGCGACAAGTTTCAATAAAATAGGTTGCATAAAAATGTTTATGGAAAAACACTTAGGTATGCCAATTTTTACGGTGATTGATTAAATAATGTTGAAATTCTACAATCTTATATGACATATAACATTTATTTTAATACCTATTTCATATATTTCTCCGTCAATTTAAAAATAGTCATTATTATCCATTCACTTGATCTGTGGGTTACTGAGATTAATCGAAAACTGTGGGCAAGTGAGTGACGGTAAGACGTAGGAACGTGAGGTGATGATTTATTTATTATGTGAAAGTTATCCGTGATGTTATCGTGGGAACAAAGTGGTTAATTGTAAACGAGTTACGGAGATGTAACGTGATATAAACATACCTTTAGATAAATAAAAAGTATACAATTTCATCGTGAACATATAAGATGCGATGAGATAGTTAAATCCATAATCACTCTTTACTAATAGTACGTTACATATATTATTGGGATAGTAATTTTTAAAAGTTATCTTAATTTTTATTTCTAACTACACGACCCTTCACGGATGTTCTGACAAAAAATATTAATCATATCTTCCGTACGACCATGTAATGAGATAAAATGGCAACTAAACGCTAATCTGTCAAATCTATATCTAATCTGTAAATAATTTTAAAGATCTCCTGTCTTCTGCCTCTTCTTTTCTCTTCCCTTCTCTTCTGTCTCGATCAGTCACTTAATTTTAATACGGAGATTTTATAACTAAAATTTTCATTTTTCCGTACTATATTCCAAACATCTCATACAAACGTTGTCCTGTTAATTAAAAATAACAAAATAAGAATCAGCCAAATAGCCATTCTAAAGTGATGGGTCTACATATATTCGGCAATTGATTTTTATTTATATAACATGGCATTTTAATTATCACAAAATCTTATAGAATTCTATATGATAAACTAGAGTAGTTTTTTTGTGCTTAGAATTTCTACTATATTAAGGTACTTTAATTACAGAACTATGAAGCCAGCCACTATGAAGATTACAATATCTTTGTTCTAACCTATAAATGATATTTCATACCGTATACATCATTTAGATCCTTCATTACTCCAAGAACTAATTGTTAATTAAGCCAAACATGGTAGAGTGTATGTAATGAGCGCTTCGCATTCCTACTATAAATAAATACACTATTTATTGTGCCATACTATAAGCCTGAAGTTACTTCATGATTATTAAGATTTTAATTATATATTGTACCATTTAAAACCTTAAAGTAATTATAAAATTCTTCAGCTTTAAAAATTGACCAAATTGTCCAATTATAATGTAGGAGTTTCTGGAGGGGTATTAGTCTGTAGTGGACTTTATATTTTCTTCATAATCTTGTCTTATTTGACTCTATATTCTGTAATATTAGTGGTATTTTACGTAATATAGCCCACAACTGAAGGGGATGGGAAATAATCCACGGAGCATGAATTCTGAGATATTACAAAATTTCCCTAGAAAGTTCTAACAAGAGGGCCTTGTTATAACATTAAACACACACATTTGAATCTGTATCTCTGAAAGAGTTTTGGATCGGTGTTAGGAATGAATACCCTGAAATAGCCAAAAAAGCTATCGTAACATTGCTTCCATTCGTCACAACGTATCGTTGTGAAACAGGCTTTTCAGCCTACATTTATACAAAAAACAAATACAGGTCAAGATTGGACGCTACCCCAGATATACGCATACAATTATCGGACGTAATACCGAAGTATAAAACAATTATTCATAAAACAGAAAAACAATTTCATTCTCCACATTAAAACTTTAAGTTAAGAATAGTGTGTTTCAATTATATTACACATTTTTTTAAATGTTATATAAATTTCAGTATTGATTTGTATTTACTCTATATGGGGTTCCATAAAATATAAGGTATTTGGTTGGTTTTCCGTTATCTTTAAAGTTTAGGAACCCCTGAACTAGAAGATTGGTTATCAAAAATAAACTTTAAAATAATTATAATACTCTAATGTTTATAAAGACTTATAATGTTCAACTTTAAATATAGAATTTTTCATAAAAATTAGATCATATTGATCATCGCCTAAATAAGTAGAAATTATGGAACATTAATTTCATTCTTTATTTGAGGACTTCTTAAGTTTTCTCACGTTCTATTAATCATACTATACTTACATTCAAAAACAGCTTTCTAAACTAAATTGTTAAGTTATTTTAACCATAGCGTTCAGATTTCAAATACTAAAATTAAACTAAACACTCTAAAAAGTGTTTAACTGCCAGGAATAGTTCTCGCTGATATAGCGCGTTATTTGCCACAACTGGATCGCAATGCTCGTGTTCTCATTCCTATTAGTTTTAAGGTCAATGACTTTAAATTGTGGTGAACTAAATTTTTGTAAAAAATAAACAAAATGAATATAAACATTATGCGAAAACGTTACTTTTCTTAGAACTGTGAGATTATTTTAAAAAATTACCAAGATTTATTTTTTAACTAGTTAGTAGTATCCGCAACTCCTGTTCTATTATATGGACTTGTTCTGTAGAATCTAGGTGTTTTATTTGAGTGAATAATAGCCTATATTTTACTTTTTTATCATCATTAACCTTTACTCCTATAACGATTTTTACTTTATTTTCTTTAGTTTCTAACTAGCAGCTAAAGTCTTGTTAAAGTTAAAGAGAAACCTGGAGCATATATAACATACTTTTTGTTGTAGGCAAAACCAGTAAGTTAATGTGTCTATTAAGAGTTGTTAATTTCTATTCAAAAAATTAACCACAACGTACTACACAGATAGTATAGTTTGTGACGTTGTAGAGGATAATCTCAGGTACTACTGGTCCGATTTGAAAAGTTCTTTCAGTCTTATATAGCTCATTTATCGAGGAAGGTTATAGGCTATATATAATAAGACCTAATAGGAGCGGAGCACTAATGAAGAATGTTTCAAAATCGGGGTATTTTTTCCTCATGAGAGCCTCCGCTGCGTGTTAGCGTTAGTACAAAGTAACTATCCCACGCAGACGAAGTCGCTGGCAAAGGCTAGTTAATATTATAAATGCGAACGTGAGTCTATTTGTTACGTTTTTACACTTTAACTATACAATCAATCTTTATGAAATTTTGCATACATGTTATCAGGAGGGTGCAATAAATATACGTATACTAGCGACCCGCCCCAGCTTCGCACGGGTGATATGTAGATATCCATTTCAATAAAATACTGTTAAGGGTAGTTTTGATCTACATGACATGTACAACGTATGTAATGTATTTAATTGAATAAGGAATAATACTGTATTGTATAAAAATATTGGTAAATAAAGAAAATAAATGGTTACTGTGGGTTATCCTTTAGAGATAAATATATACCATTAGGACTTTTTATCGATCTTTTTAAGATATACAATTCCGTAGTACATTAATTTGATCTATCTCGTAAGGTTTAGCCAGGGTTTGCAATTTAAGCGCACAAAAATATGCTTGGGTCGTACCAAAACCACATTACAAATCTTTGAATTTTTCGGCTTTTCTATACTATAACTAGCTGACCCGTGCAACTTCGTTTGCAGCAAATCGGTTGTTACCGGTTTCAATTGTATTTTAAACGCATTTAAAAAAAAACCTAATCCCCAATTGCAGCTATACCCACCGTTTCCAATTGTGAATCCAAACTACCCAGAGACTCACGCAAACATACCCTGTTGGTATGTGAGAACTCTTTTAAAATACGCCGAGAACCCGTTCGCAGCATCACCTACCGGGTCCAATTAAGATAAAATATAACCTACATATATTGGCGATAAATGTCTTCCCGATACCCTTTGAGTTACTCCTGCGCCACTCATCTCCGTACCCATTCACAATTAGCGTAGATCCAGCGGCAGCGTCAGGGCAATAATTTTGCAGGCTTATAGTTTATATTTCGCGTTATCTTCTGACTAACTTCATCAATTAACATTTTCTACATTAAATTTCTATTTTGATTTAGTTGTTTGATCCATAAGAAATTGTAAAGTATACGTAAAATCTGTATCCACACTTAATCTCTTCAAATTTATTTTGCATTTGACATATAAATCATCTTTTTACCTGAGATATTAAATTTAGATATATGGTGTCGTAGACTTTTTCGTAAAAATAATAAATATTTTTGCTATAGATTTAAGTTTTTTATTCCAAACTCTTCAAGCAGCGCTCGCTATATTAAATATTTTTTTGCCGAGATCAGTTACATTTCTTGTAATTAGTTATTGAAAATATATATACAGTCAAAAATTTTATTCGTTGTTCATGTCATTTACATAATATTACTATGTATTTAAATAATTTTGCACAGATAGGGATATTAAATTAATAATAATAAAACACTTTTGGTAACGCGGTTTGTGTTTGACTGATGTAATGACGTGAAAACTGATGCATTTTATGTCGCGTGCCGAAACTAAAACAAAAGAAATAATATCGTGAAGCCGACCAAATTGAAAATCAGTACTAATGATCTATAGCTCTTACATTTGTGACTATTCAATTTGGTCGGGTTCGCGATACTTTTGTTGAGTTTCGGAACGCGACATTAGATCGTTCCAACGCGCGCACGCACACTGTTTTGATAGATATGATTGAATTTGAACTTTGTGCAGCGGTATTAAAGTGCAAATTGTCTCTTTGACGTCAGGAACATACCTACATTGCTTGGACGACAGTGAAAGCTTGTAATTTAATATAAACTTTATTGAATAGCAATAAAGTTCAAATTGATTCTACATTTTAGTTAGAAAACGTTTGTATGGGAAAAAGAAAAGGGCTGATTTTAGGGGTTTCCCGGCAATTATTCGAATTTTTCTCGCCGTAAAAACCATCCTTGGACTTCAACGAACATTTAAAAAAAAGAATTGGCAAAATTGGTCCAGGCGTTGATGAGTTATGCGCTTACCAACACATTTTGCGATTCATTTTTATATTATAGATGTGTATGTAATATACATATAAACTTCCTCGTAAATCACTATTGGTGAAACTGTATTAAAATCCGTTGAATAGTTTAAAAGAAAGGAACAGACAGCGGAAGCGACTTCATTTTATACTATGTAAAACTATAGGGGTTTTTCATTGAAACAAAATGTACTATTTATTCCCAAGACATAGATAAAATCTAAATTAGCATGAGCGAAGCTGCCGATAAAAGCTAGTCAATTATAAGTATTTTCGCTTATGGTATGAATTAATAACCATGGGTTTGTTAGGCAAAACGATGAATAAATCGTAGCTTAGTAGTTAGGAATCTTAAGTTTAAACTCTGTTCATAACAGTTTCTATATTTCTGAGTTGGCTGAAACGCGGTAATGTCAGAGTTTATCAGTTATGATTTACATAATGGAAATGTAGATTAAATATTATAATGCGTACATAACATTAACACTACGAAGTGTACAACAAAAACATTTTAGCGGAGGGTCCGTCGACTGAATCTTAATGCGTTAATCTGAATTTCAATTACGTAAATCTTGTCAGAAGTAAACCTTTCAAAACGTAACTTATTTACGTTTTTCGTGAAATCGTTGACAATGAAGATGGTGAATTGAAAAAAAATTTCATTAAAAAAATTGAATAAAATTTAATTCTGTTAACAATAGAATGCTATCTGTAGATCAATATTTTATAATTTTTTTACACGTGTAGTATCTTTGTTTTTTTTTTGTTAAATTCTAGAAGTACCACAACAATCTTTATAAATAAATAAAGCTTATTAAACTAAGTTGTTATTTGGATAGTTAATTTTGTTAGATAATAAAATACATTACCTCGGTAAGTCGAATTTCACGGGAAACACAAATAATTTCAGACATAAAGGTTTCGATTTATAAAAAAAATCGATTTAGACAAGTGTTTGTAGTTAAATATTTTGCTAGCAGAGAGCTTAATTAAGCCGACTTAAGATTAAGTTACAGAAGTAAAATAAATAAAGTTTATATATCAAGTGTAGATTCGAAGAAAATATAGAAAAAATATTGTTGATAATATTCTCAAAGTAGTTGCCTTAATAATTTCTTCAAGATATAGAGGTTATAAATAGAAGATTATCGAGTACAAGTAGAAAAATCAAACACTGATAAGTTCGAAATTCACAGGTCATATTTGTTTTTTTTTTTTTTTGGAGTTATACAGTGAAATAATGCAGTACCTTATATTGATTATTTCGACTTCTATGCCCAGATTTCGAGTGAGAGAGGTATTGGAACTTGAAGGGGAGAGTCAAGGGTTTGTCCGAGTTGTGGAGATTTTGTCTTATCCGATATTCAACTTTTCAAGTGTCTACTTTAGTAATAAAATTAAGCCTTATATAGACTGTAGGTGGTAGAGCCACGCTGAAGCTATTACCGGTTTCAGCATGAAGGGGTTGGTTCGCCCGGGGTAGAACCACCCTCTCATAGAAAACCGACGTGAAGTAACAGTGCTCCTCCCCCTCCCTTATTCCTCCCTTCCCCCAAAACACAGGCTGGCAACGCACTTGCGACTCCCCTGGTGTTGCTAGTGTATATGGACGACGGTGATAACTTAACCTCAGGGGAACCGGCTGTTCGTTTGCCTCCTATGATATAAAAAAAGACACATTTCTATATTATCATTGTAAATGATGCATAAGAATTATTTACAAATTACAATTTTTATTCGATGTACCTATAATACCTATACCACAATCTCATTTTATGGTAAATAACGATGTGGTCTAAAATGATAAACATGCTAAATCCAGAGCGAACTGTCTGTCAAGTGCAGCTGCTGGAACATACCAATAGGTGCTTTGTGACAGATTTGCAACTTAAAGTTGGTAGTTAGCTAGACGGACCCAGAAAGAACCCTACCACTATACTACGGTTCCGTCACGATTTAACTTTCCTTTAACTTTAACTCAGTGGCAAAGGTTCAAAGCCTGCGTCGATCGCCGATGTCCGAACATACTATCAACAAAGCTGTTATAACTTTAATAATCCATATTGTATTAAAGTTTGTAATTTGAACTTATTTCATAATTGTAATAAGTACCTAATGCTTATTTTAGATATTATTGATACGTTCATATTGATAGCAATCAAAAACAAAGAACTATTATATACAGTCGAGTATTATTCGGAGTTTCCATTGATTTTCTTGACTCAAATAATAATTATTAAATTCTGTCATTCCGTGTCCCCGTCGCATGAATTCAACTTGCATTATTATTACGTGGGCATACTGTCATTCATTCCTTCGGTGCAGTCATAACGTTCATTCATGAAAATCCTGGAAAGTCATCAATGGTGTGCGGATATGAATTATAATATACAGGTGTTCAATAATAGCAATTGTTTTATTGTTAAGTTGTATACCGATTCTATGCACGAAAAAAATCGGAATCAGTCAAACGTGAACTTCATAACATAGCGATATGACTAGAGAAACAGCTGTGTACAAAATAAACATATTGTCAACGTATTAAATCGTAACTAATATTATAAATGAGAATGTGATTTTGTTTATATGTTACGCTTTAACGTCTTAACTTCACTATAGAAATATACAATTTCCGAGACCGAGAGGTAGATCAAATTTATATTAATGCGAGAAAAGCCGCGTGCAAAGGTTAGTAATATTATAAATGTGAATGTGAGCGTGTTTGGTCATTTGTTACACTTTCACGCTTTGATTACTCTACCGATCATCATGACATTTTTTATACACATTGTCAGGTGTATAGAAAAGGGCACAGAATGAAAACATTCAGAAGTAAATCCGTTCCTGAGGGGTAGATCAGACAGACATTAATGCGAGCGAAACCGTGGGTGAAAGCTAGTTAACAATAAATTGCTGTAAGTTCTACAAAATAATTCGAAGAGATTTCAATCACAGGAATGTACGACATCCTCTTCACAATTGTATGAGCATTCCGTAATTCACAAAAGCTATAGGAAGCCACTCGATATCCGTTCTAATAAAAACCGGATACGGCTTGGTACACACACCCGGACGCGATCACCGCAGAACACGCGGAACCCACAATACTTTTTGTCCGCAATAAAAAAAGGACACCCCTAAATTCCGGGAACACTCCATCAAAACTGAGTTAACGATTTAAAGTTTTCAACGAGAGTTTTTGTTTCGTTTGTACATTCCCAGGACTTTCGATAGATCCGATCACAAGTTTAAATTTAATTTATTCAGGATTCGGTATTATACGTACACTGAATATAATCTGAGGATAATAATAACATCATATTCTTGGAGAAAACATAAAATATAATTTATCAGAGCTACCTACCAATCGGAATAACATGTACAATCTCTTGTGGACTAACGTTATGAATTTTTAGGTTTTTAGTTTTCTATTGGAATAAATACCTTTATGTTTTGTATAGAATTATTTATCCAAATCATTTGTAATCCCGAAAACTAAAAAGAATTCGTAAATATAGTGAAAAAATATAAAATAGTTATACATGAAATACCTACATATCAGATGTTTGGATGTTTGTCCATCAGTCACGCTCAAACGGCTAGAGACATTGTAATAAAATTTGGCAAAGAAGGCAATTACCTCGTAAAATAACAAAATAGGATATTATTAATAACTAGCCTCTGCTCGCGACTTCGTCTGCGTGGAATAGTTACTTCGGGCTAACGCTAACACGCAGCGGCAGCTCTCAAGAGGAAACAAAACCCGATTTTGAAACATTCTTTATTGGTGCTCCGCTCCTATTAGTCTTAGCGTGATGATATATAGCCTATAACCTTCCTCGATAAATGAGGAACATGTAACGCTGAAAGAATTTGTCAATTCGGACTGGTAGTCCCTGAGATTATCCCCTACAACGTCATAAATTCACAAACTTTTACCTCTTTATAATATTAGTATAGATATATTAGTACAACAGAGACTCAAAGTAGCGTATAAGCACCAATTTGTAATTCTAATCCTAACCAATATTATAAATGCGAATTTTATTTTGTATATTTGTTTGTTAGTTACATTTTCACGCCCTATCTACTCAATTTAGCAAGATGAAATTTTGCATACACGTTGTTAGAGGTACAGAAAAGGACCTAGGGTACTTTTCATCCAGAAAAGTACCGTACCCGAGGGAGAACTCAAATCTACATAAACACGAGTTAGTAGTGGTTTTAAAAACCTTTGTAAGTCTAAAACGTCCTGTAATCGCCACAAAACTCTAGCCAATAGATATAAATAAGTTATCAGTACACACCCAAAACTTAAACGACAATTATTAGTGTACTATTCCGATGTATGTATGTAACCGAAAAGATATGTTAGGTTTACTCAAGACTCACAAGAAAGTCAAAAGAACTTAAGTTATGCTTAGAAAAGGTCAATAATAATATATCCTGGGGATACCAAACAAACCCCAATAGAAAACAAATTGACATTTCAATAGGACCAGCCCGCGGACCGTCCCATTTGCAATTCTAAGAAGTAGTCTTCAATAACATGCCAACGTATGGGAATAAGTGCGTCTTCAAGATCTGATTTCTTGTGCATATATTGACTTCTTTCGAAAAAGCACGTTTTTAGGAAATAAAAATTAAATTAAATTTTAAATATGAACATATTTTATTTGCAATACCATTCGAATACTAAAGGTTTTTTTAGATCATAGAAGGCAAACGAAAAGGTGGGTCACCTGATGTTAAGTGATCACCACTGTCTATAGACACTTGCAACACCAGGGGAGTCGCAAGGGGTGGGAGAAGAGGGAGGGTGGCCTTTCGGTGCTCTCACTGACCGATTGAAACGCAACAATGCACAAGCACTGTTACTTCACGTCAGTTTTCTGTGGGTCGGGTGGTAGTACCCCGGGCGAGCCGACCTATTCATACTAAAACCAGTAATAGCTTCAGCGTGGCTCTACCACCTATGAACCATAGGTATACGTACGTACTTCTTGCTTATTTTTAAGTATTTCAATTCAATAATTTATCTACTGTGTTTTAGAAGCTTGTTAATTTTAGTTACCCTTATTAAATTAAATAAAGTCAAATATAATCATGTAATGATAAGTCATGAAAATGTAATCATAAAATCCCTAAAATATGATATATAGAGCGAATTATGCTTCAAAGATATTCCAGTTTCAGGACAATTTATTTTTGGGAAATCTTATTCTGTCATGTAAATACCGATTTGTTTTTCTGTGCGTCAAAACAAAAACAAAAATGATATATAGCCTGTATTGGTATACATACATTACATCTACTACAGCAATAAAAGTATATTACGTGTGTATAAAGTGCATTAGTAAAGTTCTCTAACCCCAAATGACGAGGAAATAGGAATCCCCGCGGAGTCGACGCGCCCCGCTGGTTAATTCTACGGCATATAAGTTTTTATTTATTCGAGTTTCTCTATAAACGTGTCTTTTACTATGTAGAAATATTTTACATGAGAATAATACCTTGGTTTAAGGAGTTCTAAATATCATTTAGATAGCTTATAATTACTTATTTAACTTCATTATTATTGTTCACGATATATGACAGTAAAAGTTATCTATAATTATAAAGATCGTGAGTCAGATTTCTAAGTAAACAAGATCTTAAATCAAGGAAAATCATCATTCATTTTATTTGAATGATAAAATATAATATAGATATATTTTGAAAATATATCTGATTGTATGAACAACTCACAGCAAAAAAGACGTGTTTAGAACACCGTAACTATGTAAGTATACTACACCGTTTGTTTTATGTATTAAAACACAACACGAGTATGGCGTCAAATTTTGCTTTGAAGGTGTTAGCTATTACTGAAGGGAGGCTTGGAAAGTAGATTATCTTCGATTGTTAGATCACAATATTTTTCTTCACCAAAAGTTCAGGCTTATTGAAGTTGAGCCAACGCCAATGAACGCGGTATTCAAACTCATTACTATTGGTCCATATTGATTACCAATAGTATTCATTTTACATACCTTTTGTTTGATTGAATGCAAAGTACCATAACAACCGAGCGACTTTTGGAGATTTTCGAAAAAAAATCAGTGGCATATTTTATCTAGATGAGCATGGAAAGTAAAAGAATATCTAAATATAACTTTACATTAAAATCGTTACCACATGACGTAACGTAGGAATTACTTATTTAAATGCGTTATATTACTGTTAAATATTACCAATGATCGGTTCACACTTTACACATTAAATACTGCTTACTTTGAAGTAGAAAATGATAATAAAGAAATATTCTATTGAAAATATTCACTCATAAATATGTAGTTGGTGATCCGACAACGCTTTATAATTCTACGAACGGAATTACATGGTCCAAATATATACTTCACGTCATATTTCAATTTACACTTTTATCTGTATCACTATATACATAAAGTACCAATTATTTCCCTTCTAATAACAATATCATATAAGCCTTTCAATCTGATACTCTAATGTGATGACAGCTTAATGCGATCATCTGGTGAACACTTATTTATTTAAAAAAAAAAACTATTCTTCCTTTCATACAACGCAACGTGAAAGTACGACTTACATCATCGACTCTTTCTGTTGACAAAAATAGTATTCGAACATAAAAGAGTTCCATTCCGTCGACTCTATTATAATATGGCAAAAAGTTGAGAACAAATGTACATTTGTACGTACAAATACAATAGTATACTGACGGTGTTTTTTTTAAACTATCAGCTATTAGTGTTAAATTATTTGAATTTAAAACTTCATGGAATGAGTTCGGCAGAATTTCAAAATAAACAGAATTTGTGAATAAAAGAACTTAGTAAAAAAAATGTTTAATGTAACAAAGGGTTTGGTTGTGAACACGAGAATCTATGATTTAGATTTTTTCTTTTTTTTTTCGAACTGACTACGCTATTGACCTAGTAAGGTCTTAACAGCTTCACCGGACTATTAAGACGAGCGCTTAAGGCACTCAGCCGATTTTATTTGACAACTAGCTCAAGGGTGCACGGTACACCTCGGCTTGGGCTGTTGCCTGATACATGCAATTCGCGACCTATCTGAGTATGATTTAGTTTAAATATAATTTCACTATATGTATTGCAATTATAGAAGTCTTGTAGGGAAACTAAGCAATCTTAATATTATAATAACAACAATAGCAACTTCAAGGGTTTAGTGTAAAAGCTTAATGAATCAGCCGCGCAAATATATTAGATTTTTTTTAAATCTTTATCACTTTAATCTCATCACAATCGAAATGTTGTCTGTACAAATTAATTTAATATTGCAGCTGGCATCGGGATTTTCGACATCTCCCGTGCGACGAATAAAAACAATAGCAAAAACGTGGAAGCAACATACAATGATTTTAAAACCTTTTGCACCTGCACAACAGTGTTCCCTTAGGATAATAACGCAATTATTCTAAGGGCAAAAGTTTAGTCGTGAAAAGATAACAAATAAATAGGCAGACTGAGTTTTTACAATATTAGTGTGAACTGAACTCCTATTACACTAATCAACATGAATACACAAGCATGTATTCCGAGTAATATGTACTTTTGATATGTGCCAATATTTTGTTAATTTAATCGATACAGCTTCTATTATGCCTCGACTTTATTTACCATTTTGAATAGTTTATCTTTTTTTTCTGAAACACACATTTCCCACGTGCCATATACTGACTAACGCAGCATACCTTTTTAACGTTATTAGTAGAACTCCTTTCCGACCAACCATAGTACGTATCCATTCGTTATTAATGGAGTACATTTACTATGAAATCAAAATTTCCGTGTTAGGACACGAATCACAAAGACCTTTAATCCAGATAACACGTATAGTATCTATAGAATATCAAAAATATCATGTGAATCAAGTCACGGGCACCAGCTATTATAAAATAATAATAGATCCCAATACTTATCTCAATACACGTACTACAAAATTGTTCTTTTTTTTCGAAACGACTACGCTATTTACCTAGCAAGGTCTTAACAGCTTCACCGGACTATAAAATTGTTCATCAAATAAGCTTATAGTAATCTTATTGTTACTATTATTATTAATTCTATTATATAACGTCAGCAAGAATCGAAACATTTTTAACATCCTTACTCGTGTATCCCGCCCGACCGCCACTAATCCTTATACTCGAGTTTCCAAAGCCACGAAACCTTCGGCTTTGTATTATATTACAAGCAAGTTTTGTAAAAAGAAATAAAAATATATACGTGGACAGTTTTGAATTTGTGAATAGGTATATCTTAAAACTATAGAAACAGGACAACGTTTCCGAATAACATCTGTCTCACAGATGGGTACGATGTAATACAAAAACTTTAAACATGAGAACAATGTAAGAGTCGATAACAATTATTTGTTAACTTGCAACTAAAACCATTATTTTATTTTAAATCACAACAACTCATTACTCTCTTTAAATAAATACTATTTTATAATATAAAATCTTACAATCGTATTACGCAACCATCGTAATAAGTACAAAACTGAATAGGTCTCTTCGTACACGTGTTGGTCACGTTGTTATGAAAAATAATATAAATCAATTTAATGTTTACACATATTGCGTAGAAACGGAATGTGCGGCGTCTTTAGGACCACAATTAGATATTACTTCGTCTTTTGTTATCGAATGATAAATTTGAGTTCGTGTGAAACATTCTTAAGGAGGTAAAATTAATAAAACTCAAAACAGCCGTAAGTTGACATTTTCTTCGTATTTCTAAAGATTCTCTCCAATCTTTAGCAAAATGGATCACTTCATTCTATTTCATTGCAAAGTTGTTTCTCATTTCATTATAATATGCTACAGTTTATATTCAAATTACCGAATCAAGTAATTGTTCTAAATATAATTATTTGTGAAAACAGTTTTCTAAAAATGCAAATACAGTTTTGATGTAAACGCTTCTCTAAATTAATAGCTCATAAAATATCACAAAAATATGCATGTCGAAAGCATACGTCGTGTTTACAACTTGCAACAAGAAAAAGCTTTGTTGTGTTCTGACATCATCGATAGAAAAAAATAGAACCGTTCTTTGTTAGTAAAAAAAACGTATATCAATTTTACTCTGTGACTATTAATCCATTGTTGACGTTTTCAAAGCCTACATTCGTGAACATTTAGGACTCACATAAAATTTAATTGACAGACAGGAAACAAAGGCCTTTGTCTTTATTTCTTCTCTCAATAATTTTGTCAAAGACAGCGAACACATTATTTGTGCTTTATTTTTGTAAAAGTTATTTGTATTTTTGCCCTGTAATCAATAATGGGAAATAAGCCGAACCTTGACATTCATTGTGACGGCACTTTTGTTCAAAGCAATCCATTAATGACGGCTGCGTATATTATTACGAGCTCCGAAATAATTGAAATGAAATAATAATGAAATAATTTTTTGATCGACTAAAATTTGATAAGACTCTGATATTTATGTATTCATAAGTATGAAAGAAAAAAATAATACCTGCAGAAATGCTTTTACAGTAACATTACGTTTCTTGAGAAATACTTATAAAGATAATTTCGAATTTCCTCTTGAAGAAGGGTTTCTCTTTACCGTAAAACCTCACTTCAAAAGACATGAGAATAATCTTTGAAAATAGTAATTTAACTTTATATGTCGTGAGTTCATAGATGTGTCGATGCGAACAAAAAGTATGCAAGGTTATTGCTAATGTGTGTTGAACTTATAAAATACAATATAAATATCTATTATACTACTTCGTAGCCCTGTGTAAGTATATACCTTATCCACGCAAAGTCCTTGAAGTAATTGATTGCACTTGAGAATGCTGATAAAATAAAAATAGAAATGCAGAGCGGTACCTTTTTAAAATTTACCAGCAGGAGCAGTGTTGAGTACATACCTGTAAAGAAAAACATATTTTATAAATATTGCATTCTTATGATATTTTTATTTAAACAATAAAAAATCAGTTATACATTAAAAAGTAACTGATAATTTAACTACATAAAATAGAAGTATATTGTGCAATTAAATTATCTGATACCTGTATGTTATTTAGTCAGTAAAATTAGAAAATCATAATTGAAAAAACATTCATCGCGAATATGCACATACAACAGCTTATTACAGTACCCGTTATCAGATTTGACATGTCGGAGACAAGAGTGAGACGTGCAGTTAAGATCGGCTTTCTTTGGTTTTGTAAAGCGTTCTCTCTATAGCACAATACAGTGACTGCGATAGACAAAGATAACGCTATACGAAAGCAAACTTAGCCAGCTATCCGAGTCTTCTCCCCGACGACGCGACGTGCAAAATCAAAAGTTGGATACTGTGAATACATTACATAGTTAGATATATGCCTTATCAGGCATTAAATATTAATTTCCATTATGATTGGATACTGTTCAGACAGATTTAAACAGACTGATATTATTTGAAAAAAAAAAAAAATTATTGACCTTATTAATTTTTTCTTTAGTCATGAAAACTTGTAAACTTCCACTTTCGAATCATCTTTTGAAATTAACAATAATAGATGAAACTATTACTATATATATATATATACTACTCGCAATTATTTTTATTTAAAAAATATATCGGCAGTTGTGAATTTGGGCTATGACGAATATTAATATAACATTTTGTAGAAGTTTATTGCGAGTGACGACTAAAGATTAACGAGATCCATGTACGCTCCCCATCCAATTACTTACTGTAGTATACGAGGAGGTCAATCTATCTATATTTGATCTAAAAGAGTCACAGAATATACACGTTATGGCATCCCTATCGGTATTATATCTGTAACGCAATTTTATTTTGTATCGGCATACATAAAGATAAGATTTGAATGGGCGATGGCGTTTTGTATAACTCATGGATTTATTCGTATGCGAAATAAAAAGGGAACGTGCAAAAAACATATATAAGATGTTTATATTCTGATTACATTTTCTTGTTTCTAAATTTGTTTTTTAACTAATACAATACATTTATTAATCATTCCTGATAACATTACACATACAGTAAGAACGTAAATCTAACGGGTTAGTACTTTTTAGATTTTTGTAAAAAACATTGTTGCATGTGTCTAGGAAATAGTAATAAAATACATTTAAATCATTTTTAAAAATTTATGTCTGTCTGTTTACATGACCATGCATGACTGCTAAAATACTGCGTTCATAATAAAACCTCTTCAAGAAAATCTTAAAGCATATCTTCGAGTGACATTTAGTCTTAATTTCATTAAAATCGGTTCAGTCTCTCTATTATATTTTTAATAACGACGCGACTTAAGTACGCGAGAAAAGTAGATAAGTAAATGGACTTAAAACATTCAGATGACTATATTAATCTATCAATTTACATAAGGTTTCACGCAGGCAAACATAGCACAGCACAGCTAGTAAAAAATATAGTTCACGTCTATTAAACCATTATGTTTTCAAAAAGTATGTCTATCAAATTAGATAAAAAAGCGAAGGTTCGGACGAACGTTTCTCATTATAATATGCAAACATCAAGAGAATAAATATTAAAATGTTAATGCGGTAAAATCCGCAAAATGTAAACTGAATCTTCGCTGTGGATTCTCAAGGAAATTAATTATAATATAACATTAATTCCGACAGAGCTTTAAAATTATTCTGTTACTGAGATCCTGCAACGAAGGATCCCAAAATGAAATTAAAACCAGTATTCTGAATCTAGAAATCTGATTACATTTCAATTCGAATTTAAGTGAACGTTAACGTTCTAGAGTACACAATTCAACGAAACATAGAGCTATGCGAAAGGAATTTCTGTTTGAAACGAAATACTCACTCAAAATTTTAATCAGGTAAACGAATTCGGTTAAGTAAAGTTTTCAGGATTAAGTTACCTCGTCGGTTTCACTAAGAGTTGTTAAATTTAATAATAACAATTTGCTTTCTTTTTGTTTTTAACAAACAAGTTGAAAGTAATTCTCAAATATTTGCAAACACAGACTTATGTTATTAATTAAGTAAGTAATTAGTTAAGTCATTTATTTCCTGCAGCAAATTATATAGGTTTCTCGAAAACATCTATTATTAATCTATACTAATATATAAAGCTGAAGAGTTTGTTTGTATGTTTGTTTGGTTGAACGCTATGATCTCAGGAACTACTAGTCCGATTTGAGAAAATCCTTCGGTTTTAAATAGCTCATTTATCGAGGAAGGCTTTAGGCTATATATCATCACGCTAATACTAATAACAGCTCCAATGAAAAATGTTTCGAAATGGGGCACTTTTTTCCTTTTGACAGATTTCGATAGCGTTAGTTAGTATATACGTTGCCATGGTAACGTGGTAAGTTTCTATCGCAAACATTTTCAAAGTTTATTTTATTTTCCTATTCAAAAAGTTTATACTACTTTTATTTGCAATTTTTTATTTGTTCTCTATTACGTATTATAAAAATAAAGTTTGTGTATGTACAATTAAAATAACAACTTTTTGATGAATGGATATGGCTACAAATGACCAAAAAAAATTTTTTTTATACTTCGTCTATATAATTACATTATTATATTTTGTTTGTTTGTTCCGGGTAATCTCCAAAACGGCTGGACCTATTTTAACGGGAATTTTACTTTTTACTGCCAGATAGCCGAAATTATAGCGGTTGACATATTCTTTTTTATTTGTCCGCGGCTTCGTCCGCATTGCTATTTCCAAAATGGTTGGACCGATTTTCACGGGGTATTCACTGGTAGATAGCAGATCTCATAAAAAGTCATTTAGGTTTTTTATTCGCCTTCGGCCGCAATGGAATATCCGTAATGCTTGAACTGATTTTCAAGGGACTTTCACTGGCAGATAACTCACCTTATAAGAAGTAACTTAAACTATTTTATTTTGTTACTCAAGACTTCGTCCGCAATATCCTACTATCTCCTAATTGGTTGGACCGACTTTCACGGGGCTTTTACGGGCAGATAACTAGCGGGCTCGGAAGACGTTGTCCCGCCTCGATAATAAAATGAAAACCTTGACAAATTACACCTAAACCTTCCCCATTCATCATTATTCTATCTACTATCTTATATTCTATCTACTGGTGACAACGGCATGAAAATGGTAGTTTTTGACATTTTTTTAACCGACTTCGAAAAAGGACGATACTATGCTCGGTTGTATGTATTTTTTTATGTATGTTAATCGATATTTTCGTCAATTCTGAACCGATTTTAATGATTTTTTTTTATTTGAATTGGTACACTATGTAGTGATTAACTGCTACCTGTGTATTCGTCCGTGTGAAATTGATCAAAAATATGTTACAACCGCGTGAGACGTGTGCCTTACTGAACTCCAAGAATAAATATACATAATTGAAAGTCATATATTTGTATGTAATATTAATTATATCATCTTTTTGGTCAATTTGGTGGACATATTGTTTTATTTACCGCGTTTGCTCCTACATAACTCAGTGATTATAACAACGTATAAGAATAACTTAAGTATATCGGCAATACGGGCATATTATATCTATATAATAAAATATTTAAGATATATTGTTCGATAATGTATAGCTTATAATTTTCATTACTTTCTTATATAGTGTTAGTGAGCACTGAGTTTGGTATATAGTAGGTTGAAGTTCCAGTTATGTTGCTGATGATAAATCCTATCCCATTCGATATACTATCACTATATTCATATATCTAATGTACACGTTACATGTTACAGTAGATGGCGTTCGTATCGTAGTTACAAATGTTTTTGAAAAAGCGTTTCTGTAATGTACACACCCACTCACAATTTTACATTTCTTTAATACATTTTTAAAAAGCGCGTGCGGAGACGCGGGTAACAGCTAGTAATGTATAAATCTTTTAAAAAAATAAGGTTGTAAGTTAATAATATTTCTTCTGATTTACAGCTTAATGCTTCTCTTAGATTTCAATTTGAATCACAAATATAATGTATAGTTTAAAACATAATGTTGTAAATTAAAACATTTTTTTGTGTTAACGGCCTAATGCTTCACTGAGATCTAAGCTTTATTCACAAACGTTTACCTACCGTTTCGATAAGAAAAATAATAAGGAACATAAACAACAGAACAAAATGTGGTTAAATTGTATATTTCTATTATTGCTGTCATAAGTTAGAAGGAATAAACGTTTTCGGGAATATAACTACTAATCACTATCGTTACATAGTATAAAACAAAGTCACCAACCGCGTCTGTCTGTTCGTGATAAACTCAAAACCTACTCAACGGATTTGTATGCGGTTTTCACCAGTGGATAAAGTGATTCTTGAGGAAGGTTTTAGTATATAATTTGTCAAGGATTTTTGTATAATCAGGACGGGACAACGTCTGCCGAGCCCGCTAGTTTAATAATATTTATGACCCTTTTATTGATATAACTGTATCATAGTCGCATCATATCAGTGTGTAAATACATAGTATTGTAAATAAAGTATACACGAATGACGATTAACCTGTGTTTGTATATTTAGATTACTAGTACTATAAACTAGAATAATTCCTATCCTATTCATAACTGTTTAGAAAGTATACAGTAATTTAATGTCTTTGATAGATACGGAATTATAATCTTTATTCTTATTTCAAACATATGGAAATTGGTAGATCAGAAATAAACTTTAAATTACAAACATCTTGTAGTTTCAAAAGCTTCTGGCTTCAGATCCACTCTTGAATTTCAATTTTCCAGTTGATTTATTTGAGGATAATTTAGATAAGCCCTGGGCTACAGCGAGGGTGGATATGTCGGAGACTCTAGTAACTTGTATGTGAAACTAGGTTGGGTAAATTCGACAAGGATTACGTAAAACGAGTTCACGTCGGTTAGCTTTTTCATGTAACGATCGTGAATTAAGTTCAAGTAATTTTATTTAGAATTTATATTAGAGTTGTTAGAGTTAAATATATTATAAGTAATTCTAAGAAATATAAGAACATAGATATCACGGGACTGGATTTTAGAATACAAAATAAGACTTATCATATGATTATAAACCATTGTGACATTTAAAAAAGTCATAAGGACTGCTGGCAGAAGCGAAGACTCAAAACAATGGAATAATTGTATTCTCTTTTGCATTTCTAAATCATATATAGTCTGAATTACGTGAATTTCATAATATTTAAACTAAAATTATTAACATTAGCCTTGTTTTCACTTCTATTTTTTCACTTAAAAATATGATAGTTTTGTTATAGGAAACCAAATATAGTAGAATAAAGTTGAATAAAGATTTTTTTTAATGGCGCATGCATAAATTTCTTATACGATCACTAAATAAATTCTGTTACTAAAAAAATGTATGAGTACAAGATTTATAACAGATACTTTCAAATTATACTAAAGTACCTGAGAAAGACATAACAATATCTGAATATAAGGAAGTAATAATTTGAACCTTTAATCGTTATAAGTTTATTTAATGATATCTCAAACAAAAATCTTTTATTCAAATGTAAAATAATTGACACTTGACATTTGGAAATGATAAAACGGATAATAAATTCAATAGAAAATAACAATGAATAAATGTAAGAGGCAACAATGGAGAATTTCGGTAGCGATCCAATTAGTCGGAGATATCTTTTTGATATTCGATCATTCTATAGACAATGTAAACAAAATAATTCCGAGTGTAATTTAGAACGAAGATATCTTTTAAGAAAACAACTGCAAAGTTAAAATAGGAAAAGATGTGAAATATTCGAAATTTTTAAAAGACCATGAAAAACTGAGTACGCTGCTCGCGCGATACAATGACACAAAATCTTACATCACTGCAACAACATTACACATATCACCTCCACACACGTGCATACACACACATGCTTACACATGAAAGTGGAAGGGTTTTGTTTCTTTTCCCTTATCCAGCTGAAATAGTTTAGAAAATTATCCGACACAAAGTACATATAAGATTTATTGAGGTATGTATGCTTGGTACACATATATGTTTCAATAACTCATATAAGTATGAATATGTAGCTTAGCTTAGGTTAACTCAGATAGGTCACGAATTGCATGTACCAGCCAACAGCCCATGCCGAGGTGTGCCACGCACCCTTGAACTACTTGTTAAAATGAAATCGGCTGAGTGCCTTAAGCGCTCGCCTTGGTAGTCCGGTGAAGCTCTTAAGGCCTTGGTAGGCCAATAGCATAGTCAGTTCGAAAAAAAAAAACTAAACAGCAGCTTCATAATGACAAATTCAAATGATGTTACCGACATAGCCAAGTTCTATAAAAACAATGTTTATGCTACCTCTATATACAGTCTAAATTCAACCTAAGAGACAGTTTACAGATAGATAGAATAGTTTAGTTTATATCATGCCTTTTGCGTAAACTAAATTTCAAGTCGGATTTTCGCAATTTTAGCTATTGTTTTGTTTTTACGAATTACGTCTCTTGAAGGCGAGAAGTTAAAAGTATTGGTATTATACTCATTACATACACTTTGTATCATAGAAAAGATATATTTAATGTCAATATATACAATACAATTTAATATATTTTGGAAATTCGAATTAATTTTATTCTAATTCGTCCTTAAAACTCGCTTGAACACCAGGAAAACGTATTTAAGAGGAACCAGAAATAAACTCGGGCAAGTTTGAGACAGCCCTACCACTTCAAAGTCAATATTAACATTTAATTATTCTAGGTTACTATATCTGATTTTAAAGAATTGGCATATTACATATAGTTTGCAGAGCAAAAATACAACAGACAAAAAGTCACGGGCAAAAAAGCTACAAAAAACACTTTTTCAATTCGATTATATAGCCATCAAATTTCACACAGAAATACGATGATTCAGTTAATATTCGGCACGAAAAGAAAATAAAAAAAATCACCACATTCCACCAGCTCGGGACCGAAATGTCTAAAATATTTCCCTCCATGCCCTCCCTAAAATCAAAAAATAATTCAAATACATGGAATATTTAATCAGGGGAAGTCATATTAATCAGCCCGCTTTTTGATTTCGAATAAATAACAGAACCGGTAGCAGGATTCGATTTTCCACTCCAATAATTTCGGATACATTTAATTCGACAAAGCCTCTTTAATGTTCTGACAAATCTATTATTAAAGTATATTACGGTTCGTATCTAATCATATTGAGAGGATTACTGTAATACGTTACTTTTATTAGATCGCTAAGTAAAATGAAATACTCATTATTATTTATTTTATGAAAGCCACAAAATTATTATTATAATAAGTAAGCTTGGAACATTTTACAATTGAATTTATAAGCGATTTTTTTTTTCTCGAACTGACTATGCTATTGACCTGGCAAGGTATTTACAGCTTCACCGGACTACTAAGGCGAGCGCTTAAGGCACTCAGCTGATTATATTTTTTTTAGATATCACGCTCAAGGGTACTCGGCACACCTCGGCTTAGGCTGTTACCTGAGAAAACCCGATCTGACCTAGCTAAACTATTCTAAGCTATTCATACATATATTCGTTTGTGAATCATACAATCGAAATTGCATGATTCACAAACGCGTACGTGTATATCGGAAATGTATAAGCGATTTACATTTTAAATTACAAGTTACTACCAGAAATAGAGTTTTCCAAGTGGTCATCTTTATTGGTATATACAAGTTTAATTAATTCAGTAAGCATATGGACCAATCTTTATATATAAATGTCCGATGTATGTGTTTTTGTAATTATTTCATCTCTAAATGGCTTGATAGCTTTTAATACTTTTTTGTATTTATGTTTGTTACATATTGATGGACCCGATTATTGGCGCTATAGCAAAGATATCGATCATATTTTAAATTTATTTTTTATTTCTCGGATAAAACACGCATTTTCCCAAATTTTCATCAATAAAAATTTATTTATTTAGGATTTGGAATAAATTGGAGCATCCGATGAACGAAAACAACGTTGTAAAGCCATAGCACTTTGGTAGGGCTCTTTCTAATACCCGCCTAGCTAGTTACCATCTTCAAGTAGAAAATCTGTCGCCAAACACCTATAGACATATCCCAACAGCAGTATTTGAGAGACAATCCACCTCTGAAGTGTTAACATCTTAGGCCACATCTTCATTTGATCATCAGGTGAGCATTTGAGCTGGTGATGAAATGCCAAAATCTATAAAGCATAAAAAAAAATCAAATGACGCGTATAAATTAATGGATTATGGGTATCTTTATGGATGTGATTATGAGTCAGGTATGTTAAAGAGCATAATAAATATTTTGGTACCGTTCTATATTTTAAGCTATAATAAATCTGGCTGAAATAACATGAAGAATATCAAAGTATCACATTTTGGATAGATACGAAATATCTCACAAAAGGAATGAATTCAATAAGCGCCAGTGAAATACGACCAATAAAGTAGCGCAAGTATTGTTACTTGGACGCCTGCGGACGATACCACAGAGCGAGAGCAAACAAATGAAAACTGCTGTGAAACTTTTACAGAAAACTATATTATACGTTATATTCTGTACAAGACACATAAAACTCTCTATTTTAAATAATTATATAATCGACAATTAACCCTAATTTTATTCCACTATTGGAAATGCAATCACTGTGAAATTAAAATACGTATTTATTCTATTCACAATTATTTTGATATCTGCATAATGAATTCAAGCACAAATCATTTCTAAATTTCAACCCGATGATAGTAGACGATAATAATACAACTGAAATAGGTGATACTAAAAAAAATACTGATATATCTTACGAATCGAAAACTATGAACAGTGTTAAAATATGTATGAGGCAATAATTCACGTTTGGTTCGTATATATGAAACAAGTAATTCTATCACCACATAGAATATATTGAATAAAATTTGCCTTTTGTATATTTCATCCGACATCTCACCAGAACAATAACGCCTTAATGTAATGCCACAAATGAATACGGAATTCCGGGAGGGAATTACAAAGAAGTGAGAAATGTTGATACGAATGTGGAAATATAGGGATGATACTTGAAGTGAAGCAGCGGACATGGATAAATTAATACGCTGAGACGTGCTGCTTTCGCAGAGGGAAATAAGATAGACGGGTCACTAATAGCTTTTGTCCCATTCAATGTAATTTGCTTTCACCGATTGTTATGCACATTCATGATTTTTACGGTTTAATTTTTTTACGATATATAGGCACCGGATAATGGCGTTTCGAATAAGTAATAATCTTCAAGTGCTGTATTAATATAATAATATACCACGGTATTACATATATCGTGACTTATGATTGATTTTTGCCTCGTAATGCAATTATAGTAAAATTGATTCGAAATTTAAGAACTCGATCTTATTTTAGGAACTTTTTTTTACATTTTACGGATAATAATCTCATTTTTATATTTTTTTCTTTATAAATTTTAAAATATATTAGAGTATATAGGTGTAAAATGTGAGTTTGTTTGTTCTTATTTCACGCTTTAACTACTCATCAAACCATCATGAATTTTGACAAACCCGGTTTTTAGGGGTACTGAAAGGTGCATAGATACATACTTTTTATTCAAAAAAAGTCCTATTACCGAGGAATAAGCCAAATCTATATTAATGCGACCGAAGCCACGGTCAAAAGTTAGTAGATTAATATAGTTAATATAATTGTACATACATAAGATGGTCTCCTTGAAACTGTGAAGCGAATTCTCTAAGTAACAACTTGGTTACAACTTTTTTTAATTTATAAAAGAAAAAGTACGTAGAAACAAAATGAAAGTACGGTTATTGAACGCGGTGGAAAACAATGCTTTACGTTCAAAGTTCGCGGGTTTAATGAAAAAGTAATGAATGAATACTCATGCGATCGTTTCAACTCAAAATACGAGCCAAATCATACGCTCGATCTGTATTACAGACACTCTTAGCCACAAATTAAATATTGGTAATAAATGTAATCAGAAATAAATGAACCATGAAATCGCTCTACTGATTTCATAACGGCATTTAATTAATGTTCCGTGTTAGGTAGTATTCAATCAAAACGATTGGAGTAACTTACAAATTACTTCAAACTTTTTCTGTACCATCTTATAAACTTTTTTCAGTATTATCTTCTTCTATACATAAATGGGCGCAGATAGAACAGTTCAGTGTCTTTTTGTCCTTAGTCGGACAATCGATTTCTTTATTTATTTTTTTAGTTTCGTAGCTATTGATGTTAGCAATAAAAAAATAGGTAACGGTTAATTTTTTATTACATACCATCCAGCAGTCCAGTCTTTATTTTAAGTTAAAGCGTTTATTTATGTTCTTTTTTTTTCAAACTGAGTAACGCTGTTTGCCTGACGGCTTTTCAAAGCTACATCGAACTAGATATCTTTATATCTCTATTCGTCATACCTCAGGATCCTTACGTCTACTAATATACTTTATTTGTGCACTTTCTAGCAATAAAAAAACCCAAATAATATTGGAAATTACAAAAATAACGAGTTATGGTCGAATATCGATCACTGTGTAACCACTACTTTCAATTATTCGACAACATCGAAGATCGAACAATTGATCTTTGCCATTTAACCGTATACACGACTAGGTTCCGGCCGCGACTCCGCTCGCGTTAAATTACAGGATAAAATTTAATAACAAATAGTATAGTGAAATATATAATATAAAAACATTCTTTATGAGAAAACATTAAGGTGTGCCGCCACCTTTCACAATGATCAGAGAAACGGTATTGGAATTTACTGATCTCATATATGTAATTTTTGCATAAATATTTAGAGAAAGGTGATTAAAAAGAATATATAAGGGAAACAAAATAAATTATAATAAGTGTTTAACCAATATATAACATTAACAATGATAAATATTAAAAACATTATGATGTTGAAGGTAGGACATATTTTTTGTGAAATTTTAGAGGTATTTATTAATTTATGGTGCATGCGGAGAAAGCTACAATAAATTTTGATGGAGTATATCCGGTTGTATTTTCGCAGCTTACTGCTTTTCCCGTTCGGGAAATATAATAAGCGGGTTATAACATTTGCATATAGATCACCGTGTCCCTACCCCAGAAACAGTTTCGAACTCAGACTTACTTCATATCAAATAAATATTTGATATAACATAAATTATTGCAAATTTTATTTATAAAAAAAATCACATGAAATACAACTTAAATAGATTCAAGATTTATGAATGAAGCTGCTATTTCCTATAAAAGACATTTTAATAATTTGTAGCATTATCAGTGATAAGACATTGTGTCAGACTGTATCACAACAACGTATGGTACAAAAACCCGGCCTAGTGGTCATTTTTTAGTTTGTCGCATTTCGGAATCGTTCATTTTACTGCCAAGAAGTTTTTAAACGAGTATGACAACAACCACTATCGATGCATTATATATATATTTATATATATCTTGATGATCGCCGACGTTTTTTTATTGTACTGTTCTTACTATCAGAAACGATGCCACCTCTTTGTTATACAATCTAAGAAAAAATGATTTAATAGCGCATTTGAATACCTATTTATCTATTTATTAGTTTGTAATATCTAAAATATCTGCACATATATATCAGGAAGATATAGTTTCTTTGAGGCTCGGTAACATCAAAAGTAATTGATATATCGGCATAGGACTATAAGCATTCGATGCAGAATTTTTCGTAGATGGTTCTATAATACTTTTCTTTCCAGACTACTTTTGCCATTTCATTTCCAAAAAAGCGGGCGGGAATTCGCTAGTTTAAATTAGAAGAGAATAAAATCTTATCTGTATTTTACAAGGAATAATAACATTATCTCCTTATGTCGTATCCACCTACATATATTTTTTAACCTTGGTAATATGATTGAAATAAATCTGAACAGCGAACTTCGACCCGAGGCTTTCAATTTATTTATGAACGTTCAGCCCTTGATTCAAGTCTGGAATATTCGTATATACTTGTATGTTGTTATTTATGGATTTCTTATGAAGACCAAGTTAATAACGGATACACGCTTTCACATTCGCACAATACATTCCTCTATCCTATATTCGCGGTAAAATAAATTAAAATGAGAATTTCATGTCCGTATTTACTTGAAAATATCAACATGTATTTTTCTTAAAAGTAATATAGAAACTGTAGCTAATTGTAATATGTATACAAATATAATTATTGCAGGGCGAAGATCTCTCCCTAAGGGCAGATACTAAATTATCACGTATTGTGATTTTGAATACGAATACCAATTAGACATGTTTACTAAATAGATTAGAATTCGAAATAGTTTGTTGGTTCAGAGGCTAGAATCATCTGAACTTAGAGTAATATTTTATTAATCATATTGCCTTTGGACAACCAAGATTCAATGATTAATTTAGCACAATATAAGCGTTGAACAAAAATAATGACGTTTTTTCGATAATGTACATTATGCAAAAATTAATATTATATTATTTTTATTGTTATGTCCAAAATATATTTTAAATAAAATATGATAGTTGTTTTTAACACATGAACAGAAAAGTAAATCATAGCGCATGACATGATTTTATGATTCAGACACATTGTACCGACACTACTTATACGTACTACGTACACTTTGGAATATCTATATTGAAAAAAAAAAGTAAATCTAACGCCATAACAGGCACGAATGTTTTAAGAGGATAATTTGAAATATTTACTAAAATATATATTTTAAATAAGAACACGATTGCGAAATGAGATTTGTAAATATAACAAACCTATAATAAATAAACCCAAAAGTATTTTAAAAGCGTCACTTATTTACGTTTATACCAAACTTCACAACTATTAAATACTTTAGAGCGAGTTAATACAATTGAACTCATCAGCCATTGAAAAGTTATTCCTAGAAAAACTCCTGAATACGTATGCTCCAATTTAAATACATTTTTTTGTATTATAATTTGTAGTGTATCTGTATGGGGGTTATCAAAATTCCGCCTGTGTCATTACATCCGACGGGGGTACAAAGGATACGAGACTCGCAGGAAGACCTGTTATGGTAAACAAGTCCACATTCGTCACGGGAGATGCCACCCACGGAGATTTAATAGCGAATAGAATTACATTTTTTTTTAATAATTTATCATAGTGATCGTCGTTTTAAAATTATGTGTATAATTGAAGGAAGTGGATGTAAATTATATTAATACATATTTTTTTTCAATTTATTACTAGGTCAAGAAAACTAGAACGCTATCATAATCTTTCTAGAATAAGAATGATTAAAAAAAAGCAAATGTTCCAACAAAAATATAGTTACTTTAATTACTGCGGACAAAGAATGAAAAACTTAATTTATAACTAAATGTTTTTATATATATAATTTTTCTTTCCGTGCGTGTGACCGAACTCCTCCTATATGGCTGGACACATTTTGATGACATTTTTATGAGTGTTCAGGTGGATTCACGAACGATTTAGATTTACAATTAGACCCGGTAGTTGGTGCTGCGGTTGAATTTTATGATTTGTTTTTATATCAAGGAAGGATATCGTCCGCAGATCCCGCTAATTTGTAAGTAAAAAGCGTTTCCTAAAGTTATATATATAGATTTGATATATCTCCCAGGAGCAACACATTTTCTCGTGATGAAAGCTATGTACCCTATGTATTTTTCTGATCCCATAACAATGTGGTGGCTAAATTTCACGATGATCGGTTAAGTAGTTGAAACGTAACACACAAACCAACTCACTTTCATATTCATAATATTGTTTCATAATTCACGAAATTTTGTAAGACAGTAATTTACAATAAATATGGCAAAATCAAAAGTCACCACCATAAAAGTTACGAAAAAAATCGTGTCACCACAACGAATTTCTACATTTATTGTATCAATACAAGTGATCCACGTTCAGTATTGCCAAATGAACCGAACTGAAGCAGTACGCTCGTGCCCGGTGCACCTCACGTCGAATTCAAATAGAATTTGGAGATGCAATTTCCTCGTCTAACAAAAGCTGCCCTTTGTCAGGTGCTGTTGTAACATGAATCACGTAACTCATTTTGATGCGACCAACAATGAACAGATTTCGAGTTCATAGACAAAATATAACCATTTATGAGCCCTTTGAAATCCAATTCGTTAGTAAATGAATTTATCAACAGACGTTTTCAAATATAACGTGATCTAACTTACCATACTCTATTCAATTTGAAATTCAGTAAGTTCTGGTTTAGTATCTTTTATTATGAACTAGCTTTTGCTCTCAGTTTCACTCGCGTTGATATACATTTAACGTATTCCTCGTGAACAGTTCAATAGTAAAGACAATTAAGCACAACAAACAAACTCTTTTTTTTTCGATCTGACTACACTATTGACCTAGCAAGGTCTTAACAGATTCACCGGACTGCAAACAAACAAACTCAAATTCGCATTTATAATATTACTAGCGGGCCCGGCAGACGTTGTCCCGCCCTGATTATGAAAAAATCCTTGACAAATTATATACTAAAACGTTCCTCATTAATCACTCTATCCACCGGTGAAAACAGCATGAAAATCCGTTTGGTAGTTTTTGAGTTTATCGCGAACAGACAGACAGACAGACGCGGTAGGGGACTTTGTTTTATACTATGTAATGATATATAACTATGGATGCACTAAAGTGTATTTAAGTATGTATAATCTTATATACATTATACATACTCATATTATGCAATACAAGTATTGTTATCTGTTTATATTTTGATGACAAAAACTATTAAAGAGAATTTAAGTCATATGACTTATTTTTATTAGCACTCATATTTTAACAAATATGTAGTGTAACATTAAAAGGATGAACATTTCAATCTGCAAAATGTACAACAGAATGTAAATATACTTATATAGGTATAATTGTGTTCATTATATGAAAGCTTCAACACTTACCTTCAAAGCGTAATATATACATAAAATGGTCGAAAATATTTTCCATTGAAATCTGATCTATCACACTTTCTCCTATTGAATACCCTATTAATTACATTCTCTAGAACAGAATGAAGCAATAGAGAACATTTTAATCCGTTTATCAGTATGAAAACAAAAGATTTAACTTTCTAAGTTCAATAAATTGACTTATCAAGATGGGCGGCGACGGAGAGCTACGAACGGGCGTGATCGAGTAAAGTTCTCGTTTCTTTGTCTCACCGGCCTTCGCAGATCAGAACAAATTGTTTTTTTAAGGAGAAAGTGTATTAACTCTATTCTAGTGAAAGGTTATCTATCAGTCCTGTCATTTATAATCACCATTTACTTAATTAAACCTGTAAAAAGTTACATTTTAAGATAGTACTTACATAACGTTGATTTTAATCTGTTATTATGAACAAAATCATAAATCTTCGTTCACTGACAGTATGACACGAAAAAAAAATGATCTAGTTAAAGTAGATGACTAATTCCATAATTTTTTTATTACTTGAGCGTTTTGTAATCTATTTCATAATAACAATATACCTATAACTTATCAAGAGATTTTGGGACAACAGACCACTCGAAGCTTTTAATGGCAACCAAGTAGGCTGGTTAAACATACTTAAAAGACTAATACGAGTAGTTGGACGTGGAATTATTATCCCAAGTACTCCTATGGATTATTATAATGCCAGGATCTCATTACTAATAACGATTAGGATAATACTCTTACTATAAATATAAGATTATTCTTCTGACTACATCTCGAAAATATCATTAATATTTTATTGATTACTAGCTGTGCCCGCGACTTCGTCTGCGTGGAAGCTTATGCAAAAAATATTGATTAATGATTAATAAAGTCATCTGAATGTATTAAGTCCATTTACTTGTCTACTTTTCTCTCGTACTTACGCCGCGTCGTCATTAAAACTACAATAAGTTTTGATAGAGTGGACCGATGTTAATGATAAAAAGACTAAGTGACTCCCGGAGATATGCTTTACGATTTTCTTGAGGGTTTATTGTGAACCCAGTACTTTAGCAGTGATGCGTGTACATACAAACAGACAGACATTTCTAAAAATTGAAATTGAAATATATTCTATTACTTATTCCTAGACACCTGCAACGATTTCTTTCTCGAAAATCGAAAAATTACAGACACGTTAGATTTGCATTCTTATTATATGTATAGATTAGGTACTTTACTAGCAAGGTTTTTCCTAAGGCCACCTGGTTAGCCACTACCCTCAAGTATCTATCGCCAAGCACCTATAGGTGTGTTCCGGCAGCTGCACTTGAAAGCCAGCCTCCTCGATTAGACAGACCAAAAGGTGTAAGAAGGTACCATGGGGTTTTAGCCCGTGCGACTCGGGCATATCCATCCTCTGCTGCCCGGCGAGATGGATATCCGTTATGGATTTTCCCATGGAGGAAAAAAAGCCCCCTCTAGGTTTAACGTGTCTAATATCTTAGACCACGTTGTCATGTAACATCAGGTGATATTGTAGTCAAACGCTAAAACCTATTTTTTCTACAAAGAATTAAAAAAAAACATTATTTGCAATTTACAACACATAACAATACGTAACACCACATTTGATGACATAATAATATAAAAACTATTTCTAACTTAACCTGCTTCCAGATTACTATAGCATTTATATATGAAAATATACTAAACTAGCGGGCCCGGCAGACGTTGTCCCACCGTGATTATAAAAAAATCCTTTACAAATTATATACCAAAACGTTCCTCATGAATCACTTTATCCACTGGTGAAAACCGCATGAAAATCCGTTGAATAATTTTTGAGTTTATCGCGAACAGACAGACAGACAGACGCAGTAGAGGACTTTCTTTTATACTATGTAATGATTTCTGCTGTGAATACAAACTTTCTCCAATAATATAGTACTAGAAATAATCTGAAAAGTACATGTAAGCACGTAAATAATTTTCTATATCATTGTTACGATATATAATAGTTCTATTGTTACATAATAAAAAAATCAACGACATAATGTTATAATATAAAGCACATAATTTAATCAAAGTATCAAAGAGATGCCAACAAAGGGAATCCATACATGAGGCCAATCTCTAAGAGAACTCACTACTAAGGTTTCGTCGGCCGTGACTACAGCTTAATTAGTATTTTCCAGTACATATTTATTATGTTTATACTGAAAGTTTGTGGGTTAAAAAAAACCATTTTATTAATATTTGAGAGTTTTAAGAGTATAAAAGAAGAGCAAATTATTGAAGCTAAGTTCATGTATATAAAAATAATTATGTTACCTTTGTTCCACATACAGATAGTAATGACGAAAACCACACTTCGTAAATCTCGTTTAAATACGGACACGTTAGTATACAAAGATAAATCTATGTCGAATCACGAAAATTTATCGAATCTCCTATTACTTTTCACAGATCACCTAACACTAACCGCAGTTTATAGAAAAACCATCAATAAAAAGTTTATTACGAACACAAGAAATACAATTATTTCGCCTCACTAGACTATAAAGTTTTTGCAAATAAGAAGGGTGGGTTTACTTACCGCCAGTGTACACCGTAGATCCATCAAAATGCGCATAAATCAAAAGTTTGGACAACACCCGCGTCCGACTCTGGAAAGGAACGTCGCTTTCGATCACCAAAAACGTTTTCCGAAGTTGTTTACCCTATTTTGTTTATTCTATCGACGGGGAATATTTTTTTCGAATAAACTTTACTTTTATGACAAATAATTTAATCACGTACGGAGAAGGTATCTAAAGAAATTGGTTAAAGACTGTAGTAAATGTAAAAATAATATATCTAAATATATAAAAATCAATTGTCATGAGGTTTGTCCACGATGAACTCTGAAACTACTCAATCGATCTTCATAAAAATTGGCATATATTTTCAATTTGGTCCAAACATATTAAATGATTGTCAAAGTTGATTATTGTTTTTAATTGTAAGTTTCATCAGACACGAATAGATAGCGCATTAAATTAGGTTGTTGACAGAAAACTGTATATGAGATCGAGTGTTGTAGAAATCTCATAGTTTGCGTAACGTTTTAATTTTGTATTTCTTTTTCAATAACTGAGCACAGCAGCCGAGTCAGGTAGTATATTATATATCTTTTGCTCACGGCTTAGCTCAAGTTAAAAGTAGATTAAAATTTAGTAAATAAATTTCTGTAGGTCAAAGAATTTTTAAAATCTGTTCAAATTTTTAAAGTCTATTAATTACAAACTAACGCTCAAAGCTTTTATCTTCATAATATTAAGTATAAACATATAGTAAATGTATTATGTAATAGATAATAAATATCTTCAACACATAAGTATTTATATTAAATCCTTAAAAACTACACCGGCATTTTCTAGTACAAACGATTTATCTTAAGTTTCTTTTTGTTTGCCTCGCTCTGAGAGTAGAAAATTGTCTAGAAAACCTGATTAAAAATTTTCTCAGTTAAACATTATAGTGTTTACAAAGCTATCTGTTGGTTAAGTTGTTTATATATAGCAAAGCTGAAAGGAACGCGGAATTAAGTTGTTATATCCATTCAATTATATTTATACCGCGTCATGCTTCTTTTTAGAAATCTCTTCTTTATTATTGTATTCAGGGATAATATAGGTTCCTATTAGGTAATCATTTTAAGTATCCCGTTGACAGTTCTAGAGTACTTCCTATAAGCACAGTAATCAAAATAATAATGAGATGTATCATAAAACACCACAATTTTATTAATATTATAGAAGTATTAACTTTGTAAGCCACTTATAGTCAAAAATATAGAAACTTCTTGGAGAAATTAATTTCGATTGATTATTTTTAGTGGACCTTATACACTGAATATTATCTATCTTCTATTCTATACATATAATAAAAATGGAGTGTCTGTATGTAATATCAAAATAATTTTTTTTTACTGATTGGGTATGAAAGTATACACGCTTCTGATAACAAAAATGCAATTTTTAAAATTTTTGTCGGTCTGTCTGTCTGGGTGTCTGTGTGTTCCTGGTAATCTCCGAAACGGCTGGACCGATTTTAACGGGAACTTCACTGGCAGATAGAAAAAATTACAGCGGGTTACTTAGGCTACTTTAAATTAGTCTAGCTGTTAACCGTGGCTTTGTCTGCAATGCTATCATCAAAACGATTGGACCGATTTCCACGGGACTTTCACAGGCAGATAGCTAACCTTATAAAAAGTAATTTAAGCAATTTTAATTTATACTGGCTGTTAACCGTGGCTTCGCCCGCAACGTTATCTCCAAAATGGTTGGACTGATCTTTGCAAAACTTTCACTGACAGATAGCTGACCCTACAAAAAGTAATTCCAGTAATTTTAGTTTATACTATCTATTAACCGTGGCTTTGCTCGCAGTACTATCTCCAAAGCAGTTTCACCGATTTTCACGAGACTTTTACTGTTAGATAGCTGATCTTATAAAAACTAATTTAGGAAATTTTAATTTATACTAGCTGTTAACAGTGGCTTCGCCCGTAATTTTATCTCCAAAACGGTTCGACCGTTTTTTACGGGACTTTCACCGGCAGATAGCGGTCATTATAAAAAGTCATTTAGTCTATTTTAATTTAGACTAGCTGTTAACCATGGCTTCACTCGCAGTGCTATGTCCAAAACGGTTCGACCAATTTTCACGGGACTTTCACTGGCAGATAGCTGACCTTATAGGAAGTAATTTAAGTTATTCTATTTTAAACTAGCTATTACCCGCGACTAAGTTCGCATAAAATTTAGCAAAAATATGTTGTTCACTGTAAACATGTGCATAAGATGTGCGTTGTACTGGACTCTAAGAATAAATATAATTGAAATTCATATATATATATGTATCTATGTATGTAATTTGAATTATATTGTCTTTTCGGTCATTTTGCTTTATTTACCACTCTTTCGTCTACATAACTCAGCAACCATTAATATGTAAGACTATTGTATCCAAGTCAATGAGCACTATTTAAATTGTTGAATATTAAAAACTGCTTTAACAGATATAACGTTTTATATCTTGATTTATATTAATGCAAGATTTCAAAACGTGAACTCATTCATTGTATACAATTAAACATTATAAATATTAATAGGAAATTTGAAGATAGAAGGGGTCTTTCTAAAAAGATAAGATAAAAAGACCATAAACGTATTCCTTATTGACAATATTGGCATATTATATCATCATAATAACATCTTTAAGTCATTGTTTCATTAGTTCCTTATACAGTGTAAGTGAGCACTGAGGTAGTTACATGGTGGGTTAAGGTACCAAATATGTTGCTTATGATGAACCTCATTTGACACACTGTTAGTATTTATATATCTAATGTATACGTTACATGTCACTGTATGTGGCGTGCGTGTCGTACTTACAACTGCTTTCAAAGAGCATTTCTATAATTGTATATGGTCTCACAATTTTATATATCTTTAACACAATTTAAAAAAAACGCGTGCGGAGCTGCGGGTACAGCTAGTTTAAATTAATCTTTAAAACTGCCCATATTATAAAATATCTTCTTCTATACATATAATAAGAATGTAAATCTAAAGTGTCTGTACTTTTTAGATTTTTATGAATAAAATTGCTGCAGGTGTCTTGGAATAAATAATAAAATACGTTTCAATCATTTTTAGAAATGTCTGTCTGTTTGAACACGCATCACTGCTAAAGTACTGCGTTTATGATGAAACCTCAAGGAAGAATACCATAGAGTATATCCTCGAGTAACATGTAATCTTGGTTTTATTAAAATCGGTTCACTCTATCTATAGTTACTGTAATTTTAATGACGACGCGACTTAAGTACGACAGAAAAGTAGATAAGTAACTAAACTTGATATAATTAGATGATTTTATTAATCGGTTTTTGTTTTCATAAAGTTCCACACGAGAAAAGTCGCGGGCACAGCTAGTTTAAAATAAAAATATAGTCTTAAAACATGACTATCATTTATCATATGTAGGTTATTAAAACGTTATTTCATATATGTATCATGTGAGTAAAGATTGAAACACGTTTCGATCCATTAATTCACTTAATAAAAGACGTGTTGTTGTTCAGAGAATACAAATGACTCGGAGTACCTAATTTCCAATACAAAGGACGATTACTGCAAGTAGTAATCGCGTTAATTAATCATCTCAAAGCCACATATCCAGAGAATATATCATATCGTTTATTACGACAAGACTGGTTAACATCGTTAGCGGTAGTATAGTCTAATCACTCTACATTATTTGTAATTAGGGTTATCTACAATTATTTTGAAAGTAAATTAACTTTTATCTAAATTGTAAATATTATTTTATTCGTTTTAACGATAATTAATGGATAGTTTTAATAGAGATTATTCTGTAGAAAGCAATATTAATATATCAACAATAACATAATCACATTATATCTATACATGTAATATGAATGTAAATCTAACGTGTCTGTACTTTTTCGATTTTCGTGAAAAAAATTATTGCAGGTGTCTAGGAATAAGTAATAGAATACATTTCAATAATTTTTAGAAATGTCTGTCTGTCTGTTTGTTTGTATGAACACGCATCACTACTAAAGTACTCGGTTCACAATAAAAGCCTATATAAGAAAATCATAAAACTTATCCTCGGGAGTAACGTAGTCTTTGTTTCATTAAAATCGGTTTACTCTATCAAGAGTTATTGTAATTTTAATGGCGCCGCGACTTAAGTATGAGAGAAAAGTAGATAAGCAAATGGACTAAATACGTTCAGATGACTATATTAGTCATTGTTTTGTGCATCAGGTTCCACGAGGACGAAGTCGCGGACACAGCTAGTCATATTATAAAAGTGAAGAAGGGGATAGATAGTTTTAATGAAAATCAATCACTTTTATATCTATGAGAATTGGTATTTAGCATTTCTTTATAAAGATAGAGGCAAGTAATATTATAAAACACTGTGAACGAATACCGAGTACTAATGTAAGCCATAAATAAAAAAAAAAAATCTGTAAACTGTACTTTAAAATGTAAATAGTGGGATATTTGGATTTAAAAACAGTATACAGTATATCAGCAATTATTTATTATAACAATATAAAATATTGAGTAATAAATGCGAATGCGAATGTAATGTAATGCCTTTTTACTTATAATATCTGTTAATAATAATTGGTAATAATACAAAATGAAAATAGGGAAGAAATAAAACTAAACTCACAACAATCGGAGATTTACATATTTTATACAAAATATTAAAATTTTTGTCACTAAACTGAAGTCTCAGAAATATAATTTTGATTATTACATTTCCCTAACATCACGGTTGGCTGAACAGTGATCGAAGTTATGTAACTTGTCGACTAGGTACATCGGAAGTAAAGTTTATATGGATTTCGTTTATAACATGTATGTATATGTTATATAGATATACGATATGATATGTTAAATAATAATTTATGTTATTTTATCTATCTGATGCCTTGGTATTTATGTCCTTTTCATTCATTTTATTTCACTAATTTATACTATTGTACATTATACAAATACTATAGGTATACGAAATATCATTTATATCATATTTGTTCGATATTTAAACATTAAATAAATGGGCCTTTTTTGAGAAACACATATGAGTTTGCAGTTTAAGTAATTCTTTCACACGTATAAATTATTTATATAAAATCAAATCTCACTATCGACAAAATCCCGTTTATACAATCTGCATGCAAATCAGCAACTGCCCAAGCAAATAGGTACACGCTTATCAGCTTAGAACACAACCTGACATTACAAGCGGTACGTAATCGTGAGTAACAACAGACAACGGGAATTAAGCCGTTGGACAACTAAACCGTTCGATAACCTATATGAGATAGCAAATGTGACCTACATCAACGTCCGAGCATAGGCTAAATTCTATTAAACTTAAGCAGCGGGGAAAACAAAACCAAGGGCTTATAAATTTAAAAGAAGACTTCTTTCCATTTCAATAGGAGTAATAAAACTTTTGCACTAAATAGTGACAAAACAAACTGTTATCAAGTACAAACGTTTCTCGTAGAAAACTCTTCATTCAATAAATTAGAAAAATGATCCTGCTTTTGTGCTTTTATATAAAATATTGAGATTTTACCATTCAATAGTACCTACAGGGTTTAGTTAAAGTGTCAACGTATCAATTTTACGATGGGAATCGAAGAAACAATAAACAATAATTTGCGTCATTAATTCATTATAATTACTTTAAAGGTTCTCAAGCTCGAACGCAACAAGCATATTCCCATAAATCTGAATACAGATGTTAAAAAAAGAGCACATGAATGCAGAACGTTGTGTAATAAACGATCCCCAAGCAAAGTGCTCACGCTGCGCCGTAAAAACTTAAAGAGGAACTAAAGTTTCACGCGTTAAGAAAATGCTGAAGGTCTTTGTTCTCGGCAGCCAAAACAAACGTTCTGTTTGGGCATTTACTACAATAACAAACATTCGGGTACAAACGCACGTTACTGGGAACGGGCAAAAACGTGCCCAATCGAGCCATATAAGAAATAAAATCGCCATGATTCTATAACGACGTGTCAAGTTCAGCGGAATGCGGATTAAGAGCTTATTGTTAGTAGAATTCGCAATACCCTAGCGTGTACCTGCATCCCAACGAAAGGTTGTAAATAGTTGATTTATGGTATCGTTTACTTTACATCTTGACTTTACATTTCATTTATGAAGCGTGTAATGATGTTAAAGAATGCAAATTTGTAATGTATACGCACATACAAATTAGTAGTTGCTTTAACTATGGAAGTTTGAAATCTTATATAAATAAAATGATAAGTCCGCCGCTGTGTCCGCAGCACTCAAAAACTATTGAATATATTTCGAACATTCATTTTTTGTTTTACTTCTTTACACACTTGATCCTTAACTAAAAATCATCACGATGGCTTCATCATTACATAGTATAAAACAAAGTCCCCTACCGCGTCTGTATGTCTGTCTGTTCGCGATAAACTCAAAAACTACTGAACGGATTTTCAAGCGGTTTTCACCAGTGGATAAAGTGATTCATGAGGAACGTTTTGGTATATAATTTGTCAAGGATTTTTTTATAAACAAATACCGTTTTTTAAACGAAGTATGGTGGTGTAGCTTAATATTCCTACAATATAATCAGTGACTCGAAAGCTATTGAAATACAAGTTCAACATAATAACGGATTTCCACTTCTCAAATCAATACATTTTATTTGCGATTCGAACATTATTTGAAAACAATACTTTTATTATTAGCAAACGTGACCAGTAAATTAAATTGTGACGTATATACATCATCTTTAGGGTTTAGAAATCTTCGAAGGTCAAATGTACTTACCATACTTTTTTATGGTTTTTTATAAGTTTTAGCGTCTGACCAATATCTCAACTAATATTAAATAACAATGTGGTCTAAAATGGTAGACACTGTAAACTTAGAGAGGCTCTCAAGTGTATCTGCTAGAACACACCAACAAATTTTCAACTTTAGTGTGTTAGCCAGCCAGATTGGCTTCGAACAAACCCTACTTGCTATGGTTTCATCACGATATTTTCCTTCAACGAAGGCTCCGTATACGGATTTAAACCTACGTCAATCGACCTAATGTCCGTACACGTTATCAACTGAGCCATCGAGTTTGATAATCTTGCACAAAAAAATAGTTATAACATTTCTAAAGAGAACAAATTCTCGACAACCCTAATGTTTGTTCTCTAAATTAGCGCAGTCAAACGATCATTTGGTACTTGAAATTCATCGTACGAAAACACATGCCGCAAGATAAGTTGCCCTCAAAACTGCTGCCATATGTCGCATCGCCATTTGCAAAATTTGGAAAAAAACCGTTACCTGCTATTCAAGTGGAACACTTGAGATCGTGACTACAAAACGGCAACGTAATTCCGTATATCACAAAAGCAAAAAATAGCTAAATATTGCTTGAAAAATATTTAATTCAATACCACCCATAATGTATTAAAAATAAAAATCCACGTGCGTCGTTGCTTTGCAAGTTTTGAGCATGATTATTATAGCTATCTACAAATAGGCGAAAACAAAACAGTTCTGTGCCTTTTCCTCCTCTGTCTGTGAACCGAAGTTTTCCTCCTTTTTCCCTGGTTAAGTAGGTACTGATGAACTTTATTATTTAATTATCAATAGAAACTTTTTGGAAACAGTTTGTTTTTTCCATACTATTGTATAGTTAAAAACGTTTATATATAAGTTTCTATTTACGATACTTCGTGATCTTAATTTCTACTAATCTACAATATTTATGTACTCTTTGTTAAGAAACCCCAAGAATTTTGAAAGTAAAAAAAAAAGTTATAGTCAAATTTCGACCACTGGACGAGCATAATCTGACTCATCGGACTCGGATATAATCCGACTAATCTGCATATTTTATTCTACATAAATTATTGCCGATTTTTGCTATCGCTTTGCACTTATGAAATACCTAATCAGCGGGCCAATTTAATGTATTAAACCTTTTAAAGTAATTATCAAATATTATAAACAACTTTACAAAACAATGACTTAGGTTATCTAAATAACTTTATTGCAACTAAGTTACATTTTGCTTATCCAATTGGTAAAACGTTAATAAAGAATTCTAAAACAAGAAACAAAGTAGACCTTTCAGACTGAAATTAACTATCGGTAAGCCGTAAATTAACAATGAGTTATGTATAGAGAAATTGAAGGTTTTGAAGTGGCTGGAAATGGTAAAACCACGACATATGAGTAAATGAGGGTGGCCCTGTTGTCGGTTAATTATGGTAAACGTGACAAGCGTCGATGTTCCACACGTCATAAGCCGTTTTATTGCGATATTCATACAAATAATTGCTACAAAGGTAAACGCTGTCAGGAACCGGTTCTAAATATAAAACGTTTTCTATCATTTGCTTCTTCACTCATTAATAAAGTTCCATGAATACTAGTTACCGTGTTTGTATTCAATAAATGAAGCACTTACAGTTGTACGTATAATTAAAATACATGTGTTTATTTCGTTTCTGAAATTAATATTTCAAAATTGGTGTTAAATTTTATACGTGCAAATTATGTAACGCGATAATTAATCCAAAACAAACAACGGCCCATGAATAAATGTGCTTTTATTTTATTCTTTCGTCTTTATTTTCAAAATATGAAAATATTAACTTAGGAATAAATGATCAAACACACAGAAGTCAAAACTCAAAATAGTGAAATAACTGTGTTCTTTTTGGAATTTTTAATCATTTAATTTCTGAATAATTAGAATTTCATAATTTGTAAATTGAAATTATTAAGATTAGCCAGGTTTTCACATTTATTGGCACTCCGAGCGATATTTATAGACATTTTTATACAGTTTATTAATTGATCGTTATATATCGTCCATTAATTATCGCGTCGCTGGTATGGCGCAATCGCAATACGTGACGAGCATGTCGAGATCATCGGTAACGCGAACCCATAAGTTTTTTTTCCTATCAAAAATCCCTTAATGCGGATAAAAAAGTTTCCATTTTAATATCACGATATCTTCATTTTATATAAATTTCTAAAACACTACGATTTTTAAAAGCGCTACGCATGTGTGTCTTCTTGGTCAGCTGTGTGGGGTGTAGTACTTACGTTTTTCCTCTGAACATTTTCTTAAAATAATAAACAACACGGACGAAGTCACCGGAATCAGCCAGTTAATAATAATATTATGAATTGTATATAGGTTACAGACAACACAGCGCCAATTAATGCTGCTTTTGGCATCCAATTTGCAGCTGTCATTCTTTAACGCTATCGTGACGTCTGTACCGCGTAATAAGCCCCGATGAGATGCGAACCAAGGCGAGTACGACGCATCGCAACACAATATTCGCAAAAATAAAACCGTTTTCTTTATCCGATAATCTAAGATATTATATACAAATCTTCGTTTAGTCTTTGCACGCTATAATAGAGATAATGCTCATAAACACTGAAAATGTAATATTGTATTATAAAGTAGCTAATAGATTAAATATTATTATAAATGCGAATGTGTTTTTTGTTACGCTTTAACCCTTGAGCTAGTTGTCAAAATAAAATCGGCTGAGTGCCTTAAGCGCTCGCCTTAGTAGTCCGGTGAAGCTGTTAAGACCTTGCTTGGTCAATAGCGTAGTCAGTTCGAAAAGAAAAAAAAAAGTTACGCTTTAACACCAAAAGCACTCAACCGATCATCATAAAATTTTGCATACACATTGTCAGAAGTATACAAAAAGGACATAGGGTACCTTTTATCCTGAAAAAATATATTGCTCCCGACGGACAGATCAAATCTACATTAAGTCGAGCGACGCCGCAAGCAAAAGATAGCCATTTATACGTAGATGTAACTAAAAGTTCAACAGTAGTATATGGTGTAGTGAAAATCAAAATGTTATCTAACATTACTAATTTTTATTATTGAATGCACATGAAGTAATAAGAATATGATGAAGTTTTTATTGATTACTACGTCGTTTTAGATGAAGGTTACTAATGTTTTGAAGGTGGTAGAGCTACTCTGAATCTATTAATGGTTTCAGCATGAATGGGTCAGCTCGCCCGGGGTAGTACCATCCTCTCACAGAAAACCGACGTGAAGTAACAGTGCTTGCTTGCATTATTTCGTTTCGCTCGGTCACTGAGACTGGGTCGCTCAAGACAGGTTGGCAACGCACTTGCAACTCCCCTGGTGTTGCAAGTGTCTATGGACGGTGGTGATCACTTAACATGAGGTGACCCACCTGTCCGTTTGCCTCCTTCGATATAAAAAAAAGGTTTTATAGTATTGATTTTTTTAGTATCTCACTTTTGCAGCTATAAATTACTAGTTCCATTAATATGCAATCACATAAAAGGGAGTCACTGTGTCGAATTTGAGGAAGATGGTAACGATCTAGTCGGTCCTGATAAAATGAAGATAACCTCATTTCCCAATAATATATTTTAAAAAATATAATCATATTATTAAGTAATAGGGTGGAGTGAAAAAAACAATTTTTTTTTTCTTAGCCTGGGGGTCAAATTTGTAGCTTATAAAAAACAAAAATTTTTGAAAAAAAAAAAAAAAATTTTACTCAACATCTTGAGCCAGCCCACTCATTTTTAAAACTAATTACGAGTAAAAATATTTGGTTGCAAAAAAAAATTTTTTTTTGTCTTTGAATCTCTTAAAACATCTAAGAACTAACAATTATGATCATTTCCAACTCAAATTTTATTCTAGTGCCCTAAAGAGGAATGGTACTTTTTGGGATTTTTTTTTAAAATTAAAACAATAGTCACAAAATTTTTTTTTTAACTTGTGATTTTTAATTGGCATAAAAGAGGATACTCTGAAGTTCCTAGAACGCCTTTAAAAATTTTTTTTTGCAACCAAATATTTTTACTCGTAATTAATTTTAAAAATGAGTGGGCTGGCTCAAGATGTTGAGTAATTTTTTTTTTTTTTTCAAAAATTTTTGTTTTTTATAAGCTATAAATTTGACCCCCAGGCTAAGAAAAAAAAAATTGTTTTTTTCACTCCACCCTATTAAGTAATAAGTAAATTATATTTCTTTATAAATTATATTTCAGTAACAAACACACGGTTATTTTCCAATCATTCCCATTTTCTATTTGTGTCGAAGCGGATGTAAAATTAGCGTCCGTAATGATTCGTTTCACAGAACTGATTGCTCACAATCATAAAAATCAAATTTTAATGATTCATTATGTTTTTCCAAGAGTTATTTGGTGCTCAATTAATTTTGCCCATGTAGGCATGCACTATATTCGTATTTATATCTATCAATGAACGATATATCTCATGTATTCGTACAAAGTTATTTAATGCAAATTTCCCTCGAGTACGAGAGATACGGAACAGGACGCTGTAATTTCCATACGAAAAGAAGAATTTGTAAAGAAAGGTATTCTCTAGTAATGTTACTTTATAAAAGATAACGAACAATGGTAAACTTCAGAGTTTTTCTTCAAGTGCCTTTTGTTCAAAACCATTTTGGTCTACTACTTATGATAATTGTAGTTTCTTATTTTATAAAGTTTACTATGGTTCCATTGTAAGACATGGGCATGAACTGAACATAACGCTTTAAATAAGTTCGAGATTGCTTATACCTTTATAAACATGTGTATTTTGGAGTTTAGCAGAAGTTAATAAACAATTAATTTAATGAAAAACACACTTTACATTATAATCCTAATAGGGATATTATAAATTTGAAAGTGGGTTTTTTTGTAACGCTTTCACGCTTAAACAACTCAATTGGTCGAAAGAGTCAGAAGAATATAGAAAAGGACATAGAAAAACAATACTGTTCCTAAGGTAGTTAAATCCTAAAGTAATTAAATAATAACAATAGTAATAAAATATTTATTAATAATAAAAATAATAAAGAAATAAAATAAAAAATCCTAAAGTAAATTCCTGAAGTAACAATTTAACTTATGAAATCTACATAGACGTAGAAGCCTACATACATACGAAGCCGCAGGCAAAACCTAGCAAAGAAAGTGATTGATTTACCTTCATTTTAAACTGAAAACTTACTACTACATACAATCCTCTTAATCAGATATAATTAATTACACTTAAATGAATTTAACCACTTGGAATTATCAATACTGAACCTGAAAGAATAATCGCGTACTCTAAAAAATATATACAAAATATAAGGCAAAACACTTCCCGACAACAGGTAATGATTTATGAAGTGCGTACAAAGCGATGATACAGAGAAGCCTAGCAACATTAGACCGCATCAAAATAAGAAAGGGATCGTATCAAAGGCAGCAAGGCATCCCCAAGGGGTGGGGACTTTTATTTATGGTTCGCGCCTTTGTTGGTACGAGAAATATAAATAGTTCACATTGAAATATAGGAGCCGATGCTTTTTGGGGGTGCGATATTGTAGAGAATTAATGATGTGGTCAGCGCTACTTGGATTGGATTAAGGTTTTAGAGAATGGATTTACGAGACATGCTAAAAGACTCGAACGTGTTTGTATGGCTTTGCAAAACAGCGTTAAGTGAATTGCGGAGATATTAGGGGTGTCGTAGAAAAGGGTGTTCCTTGCTTGAGGCTTTTATGCATCAAATAATTTAGGATTCCAGCTTTTGACGGTATTACTTTACTTTTAGTATTTTCGTATATAGTATATACAGTATAAATACTATTTAAAACTAATTTAAAGTATTATAAGCATAACAATAAAATTAATTCTTTATAACAATAATAAATGAATAATTAATAAGCAGAACAGATTTCGAAATTTACTATGAAGGTGAAAAAAAAATTGTTAGCCTAATTTTAAAATATTTTATATTACAAACGTATTTTATATTTAATATTATAATACTTTACAAATTACGAATGATACTTATCGAAAACGATTTGAATAAAATTATCATAATACATCCGAATAAAAATATTTACTCTAATATCTCATAAATACTGTAACAGTATAAGAGACTTAATTATTCTTATTTGCTCCAAAATATAATAAGCAATGATTACTTTTTTTCATAAGACTATAATACACAGTCATACCTGTTTAAGAAAAATATTACTAGCGTATTAGCGCTGTGATAACAATGAAATAGAGCCTAGCGCTACCTGGTGATGAGTTATTGTAAACATAAAGACTATCATCGTGAATTAAAACTTCTATGTGCTATCTTTCATAATGATCGGTCAAATAATGCTGACTTTTATCAATTTACTACATACTAACTGATTCCTACGACTTCCTAAGCGTTGTTGAAGAAACAGAAAAAAATGAAAACAGAGATATACGTTGCTTATAAAAACCGCTTTATAAAACTGATAACTTTATATTAACTGAAGATATTGTCATATTTGTTTAGATAACACCCATTTTGTATGATGTTAAAAAAAAAACAAATCTATCCAGTTGTTTTTGCGTCATGGACGGACAACAGCTGCTCTAACCTATATCATTTTATTTATATCTATTTTATTGGCGAACCTCAAACAGAGAAAAGCTCAACAATTAAACTCACTCAAATAGATAAAAGCAAAAAAAAATGAAAAATTAAAAAAAAATACTCTAAGATATAGTTCGTGTGTTCATAAAGAGTGTAAAATAATTGCTTGAAATGGTTTTTTTTTTCGATCTGACTAAGCTATTGGACTGACGGGCCTTCACAGGTTCGCCGAACTAAATTGCTTGAAATAATTATAGTCAGTTACAATGACAGAAACAAAGTTATTCGATTATTTGAATATCAATTAATCCATTAATATTACGAAAAAAAAGTAAAACAGTAAAATAATGTATTCGAATGTATAATGGGAAACAAAAAACTGTTCAATTACAAAGCTCCGTTTGTAACGAATTCCTCCTGAGAGCGTCGCGGCAAAACTTACGCACCTAAAAACATTTATCACCTCGTTGGAATTTCAACGAAAAATTCCCATCTTCTAGAGTGTTCACGAGGAAAGCGATGCGAAAGCTATTTGTCACTCCACGGTCTTAGTTTTTCCCGAAAGATAAGGGATATTTTTAACCCGTTTACGAGATCAAAGAATTTTTTAACGCTCACTTGATTTTTACTTTAGATCCAACTGGTGGATAGCGATGTAAATGACTATTTAACGGTCGCTATCTGCCAAGAGTGTTTTTTAATGTAAAAGGAGTAAGATGGTATACTTTTGGTATATGAATGATTATCTGAATTCATGTTTCCATGTAGCATTTATAGTATAAAAATTAATTAATCATGGATATTTTATTTACACTAATTCATCTATACTAATATAATACAGAGGGAAAGTTTGTGACGTTGTTGGGAGTAACCTCAGGAACTACTGGTCTGATTTGAAAAAATATTTCAGTGTTAGATAGCTCATTTATCGAGCAAGGATATATATCATCACGCTAAGACCGACAGGGGCGGAGCACCAATGAAGTATGCTTCAAAATCGGGGTTAACGTACGTATTATTTATAGATAATTCCACGTTCTACGTAAAGTCGCGAGTTAAAGTTAGCGTCAGCCCAGAGTAACTATTCCATACGGACGAAGTAACGACCAAAAGCTAGTGCAAAATAAAAGTACTGTTCCCAAGCGATAGGTCAAATGTAGATTAATTCGAGCGAAGCCGCGAAGAAAAGCTAATAAATAAGGCTGGTATAAAATTATTTGTTGCCGCACCTCCCCATGTGTTTTCTATTATTTGCTGGTATTTTTTTTCGTAAATAGCTATAAGTTGTATAAACGCTCACTTTTGAGACACAAATATGAATTAAATATTTAAACTAATAAATAATTATCAAATTCAGTTACTTTAACTACAATAAATATATTTCTCAGTGTGTATTATTCCTTTCTACTTTAGAATATCTTTAGTTTGTAACTAAATCAGTTAATACATTTATATGACAGACATTAGGAGACAACGACCTCGATTGCACCGGTACATCTGAGGGCCGAAATCTTAAACAGTCTATTAACCTCTTTGTACAATGACTCACGTTTGTTTGCAAAAAATATACTAAAGCGTTCCACTACGACAACCCGCAAAAGTGAAACCGAAAAAAAAAACAGTGAAATCAGATTCCGGTAAATACGAGTGATTGGCTTATCTCAGATTTCCTTACTATAGAACTCTGTTATTTCTTATAGAATGGATTTATCTATTATATTCATTCGAATTCGTATAAGGTGTTTGTTAAATTTTTCTTAACAATAACGTTTACCATTTAAAGCGATTAAGAAATTAATATGTATGAAAAATAAAAATATCCATTTTTTTTAATTTTCGCTCATTATTAACAAAATTTTAAAAATCTTAAAAAACGTTTACATTAAAAAATACTCGCAACCAAATATAATAATTATTAATAATATTTTTTAAAACTATAAAATACGACGAAATATAAAATTATGTAATATATATAAATTATACGCTTATAACATTTTTAATTAGTGTCTTTTGTACCTAGATAAATAAGAATGTAAAATTTTTAATATACATTTTTAACCAACCTCAGACCAATTGAATTAATTAAATATTCATTTATGAATATGCTTGCGATATTCTGGTTATTGATTTTTATTAGTTGGAATATGTTTGAAATATATAAATAGGTTGTTTTTCATATAATATTAATTCTATTTCAGTTAATTAGTATTCAAATATGATAGAACTGTTTAATTTGTATAAATCCACAACTATTAACTACAAGTTTAATTATACCTAAACAATTAACACAAGATTAAAATAAAAAATGGAAGCACTTGTTTATTATTAAACAAATTAATCATTTGTTTCAAAATCGTTTTGAAACAGTATAACTTTTTATTTACATTATGTATTTGCTAACGTAATTTCCTCAACAAATTTAAATACAATAGAAATAAAAACAAATAGAAATAGACAAACTCAACGCTCTGCTTCATATAAATATATTCTAAGGTGTTTATAGTAAGAGCTATTTAATGAAATTGAATTCAGCAGTGTGCTAGAGAATTCTATGGGCGTTATTCACGGATCGCTCGTTTCAATCTCGACGGACGAAGGAATGTTCACCTTGACATTCATGAGACCGGAATTGCAAGTGCAAAGGACTTAATATGTCTTGTGTAAGGAATTTTAAACTGTCGCTGAACATAATAAGATTCATTATCAATATTTAATTTACTAAATAAAGTCGATAACACAAACCATAATCACGAAAGGACAACCAGATGAGACAGTTCTTTGCGTTTACCTATAAATTATTTATATGAATATGTTACAACATAATAAAATATACGAAACAAAACAAAGGGTCAACATAATTCATCAAAACTTATTGTTATTGTAGTTAAAATCAAATATCCATCGTTCTACTTTCATAACAAAACGTTGAAATTTCACAATAGTAGGTTTTACGGTGATATTGTTATGTAAACTTTAATTATTTACTATATTCCATTTAATAATCGAAGAAATTCGTAACATAATTATTTTAAAGTCTAACATTTTTCATTATGATTTATGTCACCGAAAGATAATCTCATATGTGAATGATATACTTAATGCGAAATAATATCGATCACAACCATAATAGTCACCAACTGCAAGTTACAGCCACCTTATATCACAGTGGACCGTGCGACAATAACTATTGTCCACATCTCATGAATTTCTCCAAACCGTGATGTGACCCGTGATGGCGATAACTGTTCCAACATGTGATTGTACAAATTTACGACTCTCCACCATAGTAGAAGGAATGAGACACACCAGGCAATGAAAATTCTCACAAATTTTGGTTACTTTATAGAAAGTAGAATAAAAAAATGTTTCTACATTGAATTAGTACCTGGAGTATTCCACGTGAAACGGACAACGGAAACAAATTGAGTTTCTTAAATTAGTTAATTTTCAGCATAATTAGATTTCTAGTAGATATGAATGTGAACACACATTTTGTTGTCTCTATATATTTTTACGTTATGGTTAAATTGTTGTTTATTAATATTACCTATTAATATTTCTTTTCGGATATTCTTATTTATGTATACTTTAATGATACCTACCTTAAATCATTGCTAAGGTTACATAGGCTTAAACAAAATAATATATACATGACAATGTCGTAGAATTTATAATCCATTATCTGACAACTCAACTAACCTAGGCAAGCGCCAGACGTTACAGTTGTCATGACATATCAGCGCGTCATGTATGTATAATAAAATGATCGAACTTTCTACTTAACTAATGCACGTCCCATGTTAATACTTGTAGTGTATTATAAGTGTAGTTTAAGTTGTAATTTGAATTAAAAAATAATTTAAAAAGTGGAACCGAAGATACCAAAATTTACTTTTCAAACGTTTCTTTTCGGTTTTTGTACATGAAAGGAAAGTTATCTCAAGTTTAATTTTATTTTTAAAAAGAGGTTTTTTTTTTAATATAAGCTGCCTACGTTTATTTTTTTCAGTTTGAAAAACTATTCCGAATTTCAAATACAAACCGAAGAACTTAAAAAATAAACAAAAGAGAAAAAATATGTGTATACATATTCATACATATTAGTGGTCCAGTTAAACTGAATATGAACGAATTCCAGAACATCACTTTTTTCGTTGTCTAATTCACGTGTATTGCTCCACTTATTAAGATGGTGTATATTCTTTTTAAATGATTTATTAAAGACAACTAACAAATCAAAAGATATTTAAAAGCACCATTATTAAAATTATAGTAAGCATTAATGTCCTGCGCTATTGTGACATTTCAACACAACCTATTATTTCTTTAGCAAACAATATACCACAAAATTATACTAAAAATACATATAGCAAATTTCAGTTAGCCTTTTCTTTCTACAAATGCTTTTACTCAAAACTCTAAAGTCATGAAGTAATTGTTAAAACTTAACATAACGAATACATGCTATCTTCAACAAAGATGGTAATTGCAATACAAATAATGCCTGACGTTTTCATTCATAAACTCAACCAGATGGCGGACATTGTTAGAAACTACTAATGTAAGGGTGGTCTCGTGCAGTTATTGATGTTTAACATCCACAGATTATACTCACGTATAACTTATAAAATACTAATACAAAACAGCAACACCTACACTCTTTAATTATTTATTTTAATTTAATAAGTTTTTTTATGACAATATCATACTTTGACTAGCGATTAACATTTAATAAGCATAAATACCCACAATAAAGAGATCTATCTATTTAAAAAAATAATAAAATAGTGTCAAAATCACATGATTGGCCTAAACGAAAGTTACGCCTATAAACTAATAATAATTTCCAAAGTGCATCTAGCCACTGTTAGCTCAATAGGACTCGTTATTTTAAAAGTAATAAATAAAATTAATATGAAACTTTTTTTGTTTTTGAACTGACTACGCTATTGACCTTCACCAGACTACTTGTAGCTTGTATGAACACGCATCACTGCTAATGTATGGGACTCACAATAAAACAAATCATATCTTCGGGAGTAACTTAGTCTTTGTTTCATTAAAATCGGTCCACTCTATCATAAGTTATTGTAATTTTAATGACGACGTGGCGTAAGTACGAGAGAAAAGTAGATAGGTATATGGACTTAATACGGTCAGGTGACTTTATTAATCACTGTTTTTTTAGATAAGGTTCCACGCGGACGAAGACGCGACCATAGCTAGTCTAGAATATGATTGTGTTTCGAATTACTCTCACTATAATCTCACTGTTCAAACACAGATAAAGTGATCCGGACCTCTTCGAACAAGACATTGATCAAAGAAACCTTACCACCCACGAGGGATAACTCGACCCGTACAACCACCCAGAAGTATCCATTGATATATATGTAGACGACACGACTCATTAAATTTAAACAAAATTTGATACGCATTAACTTAATCGAGGAATCGTGGCCCCTAACCGAAATGTTGTGTAGGACATTTTTCAGAAGTTGCAAGGTACAATATGTAAACAGTTATAGGCAAATATTTAAAAGCGTTTGAGGTTATTAATACAGATTAACTCCGTTAATTCTAAAACCAAATTTATTTCAAGGATTTCTTACCATTTTAAAACCTCTGCCTCAATCATTGGAAGGGTTACACAAATTAGATTAAAAGCATATAACTACAAGTACTTACTACAAGTACCATATAACAGTTCTGTTACGTTGCTTCAGAAATTGATATAGCTAAACAACTAGTACATATTTTCTATTTAACAATACCATATATTATACAATACATACATACAATACCATATATAAAACGAAAAAAGCTTATTTGCCCATAGAAGATTTATAGTAAAGTTAAGATTTGAGAAGAAGACAAGATTCATTATACTTATCACTTACATCGACCCAAGAACTAAGAAACAGAATCAAAAAACTGTGACATCTGGAAGAAAATGAATACTTAGTGTATTTTTACTCATGGTGATGCATGATTCGCCTGATCGTTTCGAGTGCGAACTGCTCTGTTGTTCACCAGACATTTGCTGGGACTTTGTTGATATATCTTTCCATATTGAGTTCAAAACTTGATTATAACGAATAATATAGAGATTAAGTTTCAAACAAACAAAAAGACAAACTCAAGAGATGATACTTTTCTAAATCGTTATATTTTCATTAATTATTAAAATTCATTGGTATTTTACACGGAAAATGTGAGTGAAATTGTTAATTAAATTGTTTTAACATTTTAATTATACACTGCGTCGTAGTTACGTCAGCTCGTTGTGACTTCACTGAGTCGCAAGGGAGACAATTAGGTTGTAACTTGTTTTACTGAAAGTTTTAATGTGGGAAGCGCATCGAAAAACACTATTCTGTTAGTCAAAGAAATATTTTTTATACTAACTTTTACCAGCAGTCTTGCTCACGTTAGTGCAGATTTCGGAAAAAAGTATTTTTTTCTGGATAAAAGATTAATGACTTTTTCTGTACCCCTGACAACGTGTATGCAAAATTTCATAATAATTTTTCTAATGATTTAAGGTATAAAAGCGTAACAAACAAACTCACATTCGCATTTATAATATTAGTAAGGATAATGATTTTTTTCCGAACTGACTATGCTATTGTCCTGACGGGCCTTCACAGCTTCACCGGCCTAAGGCGAACGATTAAGGCACTTCGCCGCTTGGCAACAAACTCAAGGGTACCAGAGTGGCTGAACCTCGGCATGGACTGTTGTCTTGGATGTAACTTCGCGAGTCTGTCTAAGCGGTGTAAAAGGAAAGTTTATATTTTGCTATACTCGTATGACTTACTTGAAATGTTTTATAAATTAATTTAGCAATCAATTTATTTTTACCAGTTTTTAGGTTTGAGCACGTAATTCTAGTCGGATGGATTCAAAACAAACTCTTTTTTTCTTTTTCGTAATAAAAAAATAACTATTATAACTGAATAAGAATAACCACTATGAGTGATTTTTTAATTAGTCCTAAGTTATTTTTATTCGTTAATTCAACTTAGAAAAAACACATTGAACAATACAAATTCATATACTGCATTTTACTTACATGTTCTGTGATATGAAATGAATAAAAATAACAACGGCAATTATAAAAAATAGTACCTCATTTCAAAACTATATAATTAGCACCGGCACATCGTCATCTCGTTACCTGCAACAAATTTACATAATATTTAAGTTTCTATTCTTACTGAAACATTAACACAGTTACATAATTAAGAACAGCATTTTTTTGCTAATTAAAAAATATAGAGGTTGCTTATTCCAAACAAGCGTGTGAATTTGAACGAAAGGTAAAGTAAGCAATTAATTTATTTATAACTGTAGTATATTATTGCGCTTTATTTGTGCATGAATTAGATGCCTTTAACAGTACTAACATTATACGCGAAATCTTTTTAATATTATATGTTGATATTAATCAACTATAAGTAATAGTAACTATCTTGCACAGGTTATATTTCCCAAATTAATTAAGGGCTAGCGCAGCAGCTATCTGAACGGAAGATATTAAACGGCGCAAATAGAAACTCTAGGATAATGGAGCTCAAGTGTACGCGGCCCTTTAAAGGATTCGGATGACCCACTCATCACATAAGTACGACGTGGCAATGCAATCTTCTACGAACGTTTCCTTCTCATGAGGAGTTGGTCAGTATCCACTACTTTAATCAATAGTATTATTTATTTTTATCGGAATGTTGTTTTAATACAATCCTTATTTAACATTAGCTGTGCCCACGACTTCGTCCACCTGAAAACTTATGTAAAAGAATAGCGATTAATAAAGTAATCTGAATGTATTTTATATGTACATCCATTTACTTGTCTCTCATAGTTCAGTCGCGTTGTCATAAAAACTGTAATTATTAATTTTTGATAGAACGACATGAAACGAAACAAAGACTAAATGTTACGCGAAAATATGCTTTGTAATTTTCTTGAAGAGGTTTTGTCATGAACGCAGTATATTAGTAATGATGCGTGTTCATACAAACAGACAGACATACATTTCTAAAATTGATTGAAATATATTTTTAACACTTGTCCTTAGACACCTGCAACATTTTTTTTACCAAAATCTAAAAATTACAGACGTTAGATTTATGTTCTTATTAAATGTATTAATCTATACTATTTAATAATCTATATTGATATTATAAAGAGGTAAAGTTTGTGAATTTGTGAGTTTGTGACGTTGTAGGGGGTAATCTCAGGAACTACTGGTCCGATTTGAAAAATTCTTTCAATGTTATATAGCTCATTTATCGAGAAAGGTTATAAGGCTATGTATTATCACGGTAAGACTAATAGGAGCGGATCACCAATTAAGAATATTTCAAAATCGTTTTCTTTTCCTCTTGAGAGCTTCCGCTGCGTGTTAGCGTTAGCCCAGAGCAACTATTCTACGCGAACGAAGTCGCGGGCAGAGGCTAGTATAATATACAATTGTTAGCAGTTATAAAACGACAAACATAATTAATGTATATTATTACCCTGTCTGTAAAACTTTATAATATAATAATTGTAAAACTATCCCAGCACTTAGGTACATAAATTAATATTGTTAAACTTACAACTATAGCAGTAACCTTAATGACAGTTTTCAGTTAAATAATTGCGGTCACTGCCTACAAAACACAATCCCACACAACTGTGATATAAATGTTCAGTATTGTAAAAATCACTAATACAGATTTGTATTACTACATGTATTTTCACACTGAGTTGCCGAGAGCGGTTAAATTGATTAATTTACGAGCATGGTGGGTGGCTTAGTCAATTGTTAGTTAGCTCATGTTTAATGCGACTATTTGAAAACGTCTGATGAGTACATTGAGTATCATGTTACAAGTCGGACAGTTTTTAATATTCATATGTTTTATATAACGAAAGCTATGTTGTACGTATTCTACGAGAAATGTATTGAATTGTTAGTACCACCTAGGTACTGGTACCAACAGTTACCAGAATTCTAAATACTATTCATTACGTTTCACTTGATACAATCTTCGACAAAATACAATTGAATCTTTTCACATGATTTTTTTAATATTAATTTTAGAAAAATATTAGATTTCATTTTTCATTACAAAACAGTATTTTATTATAAATAAAAATGCATAGTTAGAACGCAAATCATTTTTGATGAAATAAAGGGGAAAATATTAGAACAGCAACATGAACAATAAAAATTGTAGTGTGAATTTAACAAATGACTCACAATTAACTTAACTGGGATTTATTGGATATTATTAAACAGGCCCTAAAAATTAAAAAAAACGATATTCATTTATGGCGCGGAAAAAGGTAGCACAAAAATCTTCCACCAACAACAAAAATACTTCTATAGTATTTCTGAAAAAAGTCTTTTAAAAATCATAAAGTTGTCCGTAAACTTCTGTAGAAATTGTCAATGTGTTCTAGGAGTAAAAAGTAATGAAATACTAATTAAATCAATTCTTTCTAATGTAACGTTCTTTGAATAGAGTAATTCAAGGATAACTTATATTGAAAGTTAATAACATAAAATGACTAATATATGAAACTTTTAAACTAATGTTGCAATGATTATGTACGGATTTCACGAGTCATTTAATTATCATTACATTAATTAATTATCATTACATTAATTAATTATCATTACAACATTTAATATTTTAATCACCCTTTAATACTAAAAACTCATTTTTTTTCTATTTTACAATGACTGTTACCTTATTTTAAAAGAAATAACTCCGCGCGTGATAAAAATAAGAAAATACACTAACTTACTTATGAATTTTTAATTAAACAACGCTCTATTATTACAATAAACAGAAAAAAACACGAAATATCTCCCTCCCATCTTATATATGACGATTTAACATCAAAATATTATAATTTACGGAAACATTTTTTGTGCTTCGTATACTTTACCGCGAGATTGAGAGGAATAAGCCTCGTAAAACAACACCAACGACTGATACAGCTAACTGTAAACCTCTGGAGAATAACGACGCAGTAAATTTTGTGGTTACTCTTAAAAAAAAATCTTTCGCTTTCTACATTTTTTATGAATACATATTTTTCTCCACTTTCACTTCTAGTTGTCATATCAAATAAAGAAAACTGTTTCTATTATTGAAGATATCGTGAAAATACTTATTTCTCTTCCAATAACAATAACCTCCCATTCATAGCTTGTGTTTTAAGATAAAAACACTTCTGTGCTTCATCTATATGGGTTCTTTGTTCTCAGTCAATCATGAAAAAATATTGTATGCTACATCCGTAATATGTATTAGTATGATGTTGATCTATATAACTAATTCAGAATGAGTTGGGCTGGACTCGACATTTTGCAAGATGTTTTGATGCCCAATAAGATAGGTATATTAGATAGAAATATTAGTGAAGCGAGTAACAGCTTTGGAGCATAATCAACCAGAACGGTAAAATTATCGTAGGTCTTGTTGAAGTTATTTGGATAGAAGTATGATTTATTAAAATAGCAAAAAGATTACATAATAGGACCTTATGACTATAAAATAAAGGAATTATTGATTATGTAGTCCAATGTACCTTTAGAAAACTGGAGAAAAAAGTTCCCAATATAAAAAATAATTTTCGCTTCCTAAGAACTGCACTTTAAGTTTATAAAAGAAGCACCGGTATCATATTTATAGAATAACCTTATCGACTTCTTCCTTCCTAGTATCGAAAGGTCATAGAGAAGTACCTCTGACTAGGTATATTGATGGCTATAAATATTTTATGATCGACATTATGAGCCCTCCTCACTCAGCATTAACTTTATTACACTATTAAGTTTAAAAGTAACAAATAAATATTATTTTTAACACTGTGTAAAGTAAGACATTAGTTTTGGTATCTCTAATTCTGTATGATCAGAGTAATAGTATACTTGGAACCTAGAAAGGGTACAAGGTTTTATACACTTTATTGAACATAAAAATAACTATATAAATAAAAATAACTAATAATGATGTTTATTAAATCAAATGGTATACGTGAACATAATCGTATTTTAATAAACTTAACTAAAAACCTATTTATTAAAAATAATTGTGCTAATCGCGACATTGGTCCTATGAGGCTAAAAGTTCACAACTTTATTAGATTTCAAAGATTTATCCAAATATTTTTTTTATTTATTTAATAACAGTAATTACGTTAAATTATTAGGAAATCTTGTAGTAGTTGGATATCGTTGCTACTATTCTATCATATTTTTTTCTATGATTAAAAAAGGTTAAATGCTTCACCTGATACAATTCCTATCCTAAACATTTTTAAATGTCAACGGTTTTATGTTTATGAAGTTAAAATTAGACATTAAAAAAACAGCACTTGACCGCCGCGGTGCGCTGATACGATGTCGGAAAGAGCCGCCCTGGGCCATAAAAAACAAAGCTCTTTGGATTGCAGCCAGACCCCGCTTCAGATTCAACCTCATTGAAAATGAACATTTAAAAGTAAACTAAAGAGCACTCGAATTTCATACATTACAAAGTTACAAATTGATTGCCGATGAAATTATAGTCTATCGTACCATGATAGACGAAAAATTGAAAATCAGCATTTGGAAACGATTTTCAAATGTAGAATGTATTTGGGTATTGTTTACAAACTACTAGAATTAAAAAAAATGCGAAACTTTAATAAATAAATAAGTTATAATCACATTTGTTTTAAATTGTAAATGATAAAGGACTCTTTCATAAGAAACACAAGCAATAAACTTTTGCAATCGACAATTATACGGGCCGCATTGCGTCCACATTATTGGGCAACTCTTAATGCGAAACGGAATAATCCAACGACCCTCTGTCGAAAATTCCACTACGTTCAAAAGCCTTCGGTGACATTCTTTTATTCCAAAATAGTGGGATTTCTTTACTTCATCTCTCCTTATTCGTCCTCTACAAGAATTTATCGGTGGGATAAATTTTATTGTCAAAAGGTTTTCAGTAGAGATAACAACTGCCCAGAGTTTAATAACTAGATGTTACGTGGAACAATGTTAAATTGAAACTCTGTTTCAATTGTGGCACGGCTTAACTAAGGAATTTCGTGTAGGTTTTAATTTTATTTAACCGTAGAACCGAGGCAGTCGAGATTACCTCGTCCTGCGCGATACCTGCGCTTAAAATAGAACAGCCCCGAGGTATCATAGCTCCTCATTTCATAGTACACTGCAACCACAATTTCAGGTATTATTTATCTTTCTAGTATAATGAATTATAACCAAAAATTTGGTAAAAGTACGGTTTTTTTTTTCGAAATGTCTACGCTATTGGCCTAGTAAGGCCTTAATAGCTTCACTGGACTACTAAGGCGAGAGCTTAAGGCACTCAGCCGAAACTTGGTATATTTTGGTTTCATAACGTTAACATTTTTCAAATTAATACAGAGGAAAACTTGATTAACCACTCTAGTTTTGAAAACCATAAGGGTTTAAGCTCCATACAAACGAAAGTAGACCTTATGTAGCACAGGTCAACAAACATTTTGGCAGCATAAGTTTAAAAAAAATACAGGATTTATTACAAAAATTGAATAATAACAAATTATGTAATGTAAAATTACAATTTTTATATAAAATGTATTACTAAATTATTCTTTCATTCCTAAGAACTTTTTTTTTACTTAACCATGAAGTTTACAATTTATTTATTGTATTTATACTTTTAGGTTAGAAAAAATATTATACATTAAATATTTAATTAAATAAATATTAAATTATTATTATATAAATATTTAAAATTAATTATTTAATTATTTAGACATATGAATAGGATAACTTTACTATTAGTATACTTTATTATTATAGTTAACTTTACTATTTTTCCTCCCTATTTATTTCATATAAAACTTATTGTAAGAAAATATACTAAGACCTAGCTAGCTAAAGGGTTATACTTAAGATTAAAATAAAATCTATACCTATCAATTTAGTGGTCCTAATACCAAAACAAAAGCATTTGTTTTTCTAATATGCAAGGATAGCAGTTTTTTATGAAATACATAGCAACCTTCTTAGTCATGTTACATTGTAAAAATTAATTGATATTCATGTGAAAAAATGCATAAATATCATGTGTTGAGAGTCTTTCTCCTATAGTGGCCCTTTGTATACTAATCAGCCATACAATAAGATTGTTACAGTATATGCAGAAACCAATGAAATTCAAAAACTATCATTATACTTTTGAAATAAAGATAAATTTCAATAATTTATACTTATTACTTTATAAAATAATTTTCAAAACTGATTTAGAAATAAAACAATTACATACAATTATATTTTAATTTCAAGGTATCATAAGAGAATGAACACAAAATGAAGACTTATAATAACTAAAGATTATAATGATATTTGATGACCACTGCTCTGCATATACAGAGCACCTAAAACATTACAGAATTATGGTTTTGTTTTATAAAATAGAATATGAAAGTAGTAAATAAAATACACATAACTATGTGTCGCAATACTCTGTACAACATATAAATAGGGACATCTTTCTAATTATCTACTGGAAACGACGTTCGAGTTTGTAAACATAGTGAACTGTATTAAACCTAGATAAAACCAATTTCAATTGTGTTAGTGTTACAATTATTGATACAACTGAAAAATATTTTTTATAACATAAAGTATCTCAAAAATGCAGAACAATTACTCCCTAGCACGCATAAATAACTCAACATTCTCGCAGACTGTCAATGCGTCACGTGATGTTGCTACAAAGAATTATTAGCTATACAAAATACTTAGCTAATAGATCATAAGAAGAAACGAAATATATTTTAAATTAGCTATAATTATTTATGAAACAAGGTTAACAATTTCAAATATATGATAATTAAAAACTATATATAATTTTCATATAATTAAATATATTATTGTGAGAATAGATAATTATGTTCTATAAGACTCATAGGCATATATAGGGTACACATACTAAATGTCTTTGCCGATGGCGGGAAATTTAAAAATTTTTAAAAAAGCGCGCGCGGCCGATCTGCCGGTCCGAGAGCTAACGGATTACTACTTAGCTCCTATGGCAAAGCCTAATCTGTAAGGTCTGTAACATAAATATAATATAATTAAATATTTATAATTAAATAATAATCAATATTTTTCTTACCGGTTCTTCTTGATGAGTGCGTTGTGTTCCGAACCGGTGATAGAATTTTGAAGTTGATAAACGCCTTCACAGGGCCTAAGTCGAATAAAGAATTTTTGATTTTGTAAAGTATCATCAAAATCGGTTCTACCGTTTCGGAAAAAAATCCTAGTCAAGCAACAAATACTTCAAATTCCTTTATATACTCCAACCAAGGTAGTAAAATTATTTTATTTATGATGGAATTAGAAATTAGAAAAAAATTATAGGACACAATTACTGCAAATAAATAATTAGTTCCCATGAGGTAACCATTCTCACGAGAATCAAGTCACGAGTTCAAGCTAGTATTAAATATGATTACATTTCCTCTTATGTTTTATTAGTTATCGATCTCTCTCACGCAGCAATTTCTTACATAGTATTGTGACCTATAATTAGTCTATGATTTAGTTCCAAAAATAAAATTAACTTCATTTACTTTCATACGGCTTAATATTGGGTGAACTTAGATTCTTCATCACGCTTGAACGAGTAGACGGAAATTATGAAATGCGGCGTAGAAACTGATTAACTCGAGTAATAGAGCATAAACTGTATAGAATAGTGTTTACAACTATATTAAACTACGCTAAGCAAAACGGGTGGACTTGGTGTGGTATAATTTTAAAATTTGTTTTACAAAAAAAAATGTATAGAATATATATATAGAAGCAAGCACTTTCTCTGGTTTAATTTCCAGTGACTTCGCCCACGTGAAAGCTTATGTAAAAAAACAGCGATGAATAAAGTCAGCTGAATGTCGTCGTCATTAAAATTGCAATAATTTTTGATTGAGGTGACAGATTTTAATGAAACAATGAGTCAACGCTACTCGAAGATGTGTTTTATGATTTTCTTGAAGAGGTTTTATTATAAACGCAGTATTATAGCAGTGATGCGTGTCCATACACACAGACAAACATACATTTCTAAAATTGATTGTAATGTATTTTATTACTTATTCTTAGATACCGGCAACAATTATTTTTACACAAATCTAAAAGTACAGACACGTTTGATTTACATTCTTATTATATGTATAGATAGAGTATATATCATTACATAGTATAAAACAGAGTCCCCTACCGCGTCTGTCTGTCTGTCTGTTCGCGATAAACTCAAAAAGTACTGAACGGATTTTCAAGCGGTTTTCACCAGTGGATAAAGTGATTCATGAGGAACGTTTTGGTATATAATTTGTCAAGGATTTTTTTATAATTAGGGCGGGACAACGTCTGCCGGGCCCGCTAGTATAAGTATATTTTACAAATATTCTTATAGTATCTAAACGAAGTCCTCTAGCACCAATCTACATCGCTGTTTTACTAAATTAACCGACCGTGTTAAAGCACTCTTCCTAAGTAAGAAAATAAACAATGGACTCATTAAGTGTAGACGTGATTAGAAATCATGCGTTAAAACAGCTCCAGTTACGATAATCTCAAGATGCACTTGAAACTTAATCACTTCAATATCTTTCCTACTCATACGTTCGAGATGGCTAAAGATTTATTTGATCAAAGATTGATTTACTAAGTTATGGTTAGCATGACAGATACAATGAACAAGTCTGTTCACGGTATATCGCTAAAATGAAATGAATTCCCTTTTAGTAATACAAGTGCTTTTATCAAAATTATTTCATCTATACTAATATTGTAAAGCTAGAGGGCTTTCTTGTTTGGTTGAACGTCCTAATCTCAGGAACTACTAGTCCGATTTCAAAAATTATTTTAATGTTAGATAGCTCATTTATCGAGGAAGGCTAAAGGACTAAAGGAAGCCATCTCTATACACGCTATATCATTACGCTAAGACCAATAGGAGCGGAGCACCAATGAAGGATTTTTCATATTTTTTTCCTTTTGAGAAGTCGCGGGACCAGTTAGTTAATTATAAACGAATAAGCATTATTTATAGAATTCGAATCACTGAAACGTGATGTTAGAAGGCCGTCAATTCCAAAATGTGACTTCTAAAAACATGATGGGGTATAACAATGGCCTATCCGAGACGCCCTATACATCACGCGCGCTATTGTGCGCCTTCCTTTGTTTTTTTTTCTTTGTACTATAATTTGGCGGTAGGGAAGCTGTGCGTGATATTAAGCGTTAAATTAGTGCCTATTCGACAGTTGTTTTTATTATGAAATTCTGGTACGTACAAAAAATTGCATATATATTCCATAGAGCGACTGGTGGACATACTATTTCTATTAACAAAGATAGACTTAAAGATTACCATGAGAATGTGCATTTTTATATTAACATCATCATTTTTAATGAATACAATTGATCGCATAACTTTATAAACATCTAGTTTTTGTAAAGAAGATATCATAATGCGTGCATATATCACATGGTACGCGCAGTAATATGGAATTACCGAGTAATCTATAATATAGTTTGTAATCACAAAATGAAAGAAACGGAAATACCCACTTATATACAAATATCGTCCTGTTGACCTTGTCGGTATTTGTAGCGTCGCCGAAGAAGAAATATTTATTAATAGTATACATTTTTTAATAACAGAAAACCACTTACGTTCGATAGGCTCTTGGGATATACCATACATTCTGATAAAAAAGAAAAGGTTAAGCAACTCTGGACGAGGGGTTCCGAGTCCAACTGGTAGAATGTCGTTCATAAAAACGTAAGCACGCGTCGGCAAACTCCAAGCAGGTAGGCGCTTTGTACCGAAGTACATACAAGATGTTTGTGAAGCAGGTATATCTTACCTTTAAAGGTGGCGGAAATGTTTCGTATTTGCAAAAGTTCCCACGGTTTTCTTAATACTTGTATTTTGTTTCTTTACGGCATTTCTTGGTTTTTATTTATTAAATTATTAAGTGTATCTATTTTAATAATATATTAATTCTGTTCTTATATAATGCACTTGGTATTTGTAACCACAACCTCTATCGCTGTTATTATACTAAAAATCATGAATCATCATTATAATAGGTCAACAATAACTTTAAAAAAGTATTATACTTGAATTATACTATCAACAAGCTTTGTAATATATTTGGATTTATCATATATTCAGTTTTAATATATATATATATATATAGTTACGCTTCAAGATATTTCATTATATTAAAATTGGACCATACTCTTATTGTAAATCATTGGTCTATCTTAATAAATTAATCAATTATACTAAAAAAGTAAAATTAGCAAACACGGGATCACCTTTGCTATCTTAATTCGTAACGAAGAGAGATGTCATTTGTATTTTTTATTTAAAAAATTATTACGAAATATTTAATTACAATTTCATCTTAACACAAAGGCATGGTCGTGATAAATAACGTTTTTTTTATGACAATAGTACCGGATTAGCGACGGGCGCATTTTCAGCGGTTTAACAAAAGACAAGCAACAAAATAATTTATGCTCTGGATAACAAGTGACGATTCGGTGCAGTTGAAAATAATAAAACAAGCTCGCTTAGATGACAATACTAGGCGTAGGAATGCGGCCGTGTCGTATTTATAATTGTGACAATTAACGAAATAGTCTCTGTTAATTTTTTAAGCTGCAATGAACTCTGAAAATGCGGGATTGACAATTTTTATTACCATAGTTAATTGAGATTAAAAACTCTATGATGTGAGCTCTGTTTTACATTATGTATAAACGACAGCAGGGTTACTATCTATTATGCTTTACAAAAACAACAAAAAAACCTTTATCATATTTTATAGCGTAATTAAAGAATTTTATTAGGTCACTAATTTCATTATTAGCATTAAATTATTATACTTTTATAAAAACATATGTTATGCTGACTGATATTGGCCTACTTCGTTGTATATTAAATAAACTTTTAAAGGAAAGTAAGTAGCAAGAGATTTTCGGAGTCCAAGATGTAAGTAGCTTAGAAGCATTTATAAAAAAATATGTATTCATAGCCTTATGCCGACACTTTCAGTTAGTTTTGACATGATTGAGTTTCAAAAGAATAGAACCCTATTTTCATTGTGCATATATCTAAGGGGCTTGGTACTAGCTTCATGATACAATTACAGATTACATTGACTTTGAAATCAATATTAACAAAAATACATAAATAGAAAAACAAAGAGTATCTACTTAACATTTCAACAATAAACAACACTGTAACGTGAATCCACGCGTGCTTAAAACAACATTTAGAGAACGAGGTCTGTTTTGAGTAGATTCAACCGTAATCATAAAGTGGTCAACGCAACTCTACACTCCATTAATACATGAGGTGCTTTAATGAACATTTCACTTCCTCCGGCCGAAGTTTGAAACCCTAATTGTTGGCCCCTTTTGTTTATTTAAAAGTAACGCGATACGTCATCCGCGCCAGTGTTTCCCGTCCGGATACGTTACTCGTTAATGTCAATAAATGGGTCCTAATGCAGACGACACTTATTAACGTATGAGTCACACATTCTACACGTATCATTGAGATATTGAGTCAACATTATCTAGGGCAAGTCTACAACAGTATGCTTTAACATTTTTTCTCGTGTTTACGAACCTTTAGTATTACTAAAACTGTTTCGGGAGCTGTTAAATGAAATAGCTCGTACTGCAACAAGTTTGTTCGAATTCAATGCTTACTAGTATCTCGAAAAAGACCAAAACTATTAGGGTATCACTTCTACTCACTCCGAAATCTATATATGAAAATATTTGAAATTGATAAATTACAAAGAATGAATAAGCGTTTTTTTTCATGGTATCAAATATCGCTTGTTTCTTAAAGGTTTAAATAAAGTATTTTTGTTTTTGATTTGAATCGTATCTCAATTCTAACTAATATGCGAATATGAGTTTGTTTGTTACACCTTCAACTTTAACTGCTATACCAATCATTATGAAATTTAGCATACACGTTTTCAAGATTTGCAGGTAACGGCATAGGATACCTTTCATAATGAAAAAAGTACCGTTCCCAGGGCATAGGTTAAATCCAAATTAACGCAAAGTCGCGGGCACTACACACAACTCAACGACCCTCATTACCATTATTAACTTTGCGAATATTGGAATAATAGAAGAAATCATTTCTATCTTTTAGTAAGAAAACATTCTTTAAACAATAGGTTAATTTTGTGGGTAATAATAACAAACGAAAATGTTACGCATTAAACATTCAATTCTCCTCCCCACACTTTACCCGGGATGTGTGTAATTGCGAGTTCTTGTTGAAATACGTCGTGAACTACGTATTTGATGACACATTAAAAGCATCTTTGTTTTACTTAAAAACGTATAAAATTTTATGATCCTTAATAGAACTATACATTTTTATAGCCTGTTGTGGATGTTATATGGTTGTGTTTCAAAGCTCTATTTTTGAAGTTATACTTCTTTTGGCGCGTTAGGGAAAAATGATGAGAGTAAATTTTTACGATGCGCGCGCACACCGTCACGAAAAACCGATACCCTGAAGTTACCTATAGTCAACATTTTGTTTCTTTGTATTAAAACTTTCAATGTATTAAATACCTTTTTTCTATTGTTAGTGTCGTTTTTTGTACAAACGTAGAATAAGGCGAAAGATAAAACTTTTGAAAAGATTTTTATCTTGTTACGCCAAAGAAGTATAACTTCTAACGCGTGTACATAAGTACACACACACTTTTTTTTTAAGGTATCAACGATTGAGTACAATCATATACCTGATAGTAAATAACGATATAGTCTAAGATGGTAAATACGTTAAGCCTAGAGGAGGATTGACTTTCAAATGTGGCTACCGGAACACACTTATAGATGCTTGGTGACAGAGTTTCAACATGAGATAGACATTAAAGAAATCCAGATCATGAGCGAGGATTTCAAACCTACGCTGATCGACGCTAAGTCCCAATACGTAAATCACTAAACCATCATTGCTAATATAACTATTAAGAAAGTTTCGAAAACTATCACACTTTTGATTTTAACATGAATTGTTCGCACCATTTATATAGAAAGTAAGCTGCAAACTGAGAGAAATAAAGAATGACAAGATCATTTGTCATTGCCATGTAATTTTGTGCACTAGCTAATTTAAAATATCTATTCAGACTTCACGCTTAACTTATGAATAATGGATTATATTGCCAAAATTAATTTGTTTTCAGCGAGAAGCGGAAAAATAAATCATATCTGATTTACTATATGCAATAACTTAACCGTGAAGAAATTAAGAAGTACTCGATACCGAAGCACTGTTGTAACTATTAATGAATTTAAAGGGACTGAAAGAAATTTTCAAGGACAAACGTCACTTCTATCTAATTAAGATCACATTATAATTGTAAATAAACAGGTGAATATTGCATTGCATTCATAGATCCAATGCTAAGTAATTCCTCCTTGCCAATATGAATTTCAATAAAATTAGACCAACAGGACCTAAAGACGTTCATCACAACGATTAATCTTTGTTAAAAAGGACTGCTACATTGGAATAAATTTCCACTTAGATTCACATGTTTATGGCATGTCTTTAATTTTAGAATTCTGATACCAAAATTTTTATGGTATTAGAGTTTTGTAGGCCTTCCTGGTTAGTTGCCACCTTCTAGTGTCAAATTTGTCACCGTGTACTTATAGGAGAGTTTTCTCAACTTCACTTTAGAACTTGTCCTCCTCTATATTTAGAGCCTGTCCCCCTGTAGGTTTAGCGTATTTATCATTTGAGATCACATCATCATTTAACATCAGGTGAGATTGTGACCAAAAGTTAAAAAAAACATATAAAGATGAAAATAAAATGATTGGAAATAATCGAGTATCGCAATAAATTTTTCGAACATTGAAGTCAATCCAATAATACCACCAAACATTATTGTAAATGGTACCAGCATAGACAGAATACATCGACTCAGAGAATGACGGGCATTTTTTGTTCCAATAAATGCATAATTTAATTGCAAGGGCGTCTAGAACGGGTTATGTTCAGGCCAATTGAACACATTAATTTCAATAATAGAAAGACAAGGGAGTTTTATTAATATTTATGAGTTACCCTGAGAGATGAATTACGACTAATCTGTATTAAATGAGTAAATGCTATAAAAGAAACAAAAGAACATATATAGCAAGACATATACGGATTGCAATTTATTCTTAAATAGCTATAAAATCTATAGTGTGCTATATACATATAACTGACATAGCAACACTAATAAATTGACTTCCGTTATTTAGTTATAACAACATATAACAAGTTTTACTTACGTGAAATGATTACTTCTAAGATTGATATAAGCACAAGAAATTAATGCTTACATCAGCATTATCATATCAATTACCAATTTCCCTGTTTCCTTTAATATTAAAACTCGTACTACTATATAAACCTGCAGGATTCTGTTTAACATCATGAATGTTGATTTTGAAAATTCTTCCTTTTTGCAAAACTAAATATCACAAAAAAGTGTACTATGCAGATTGGTCTCTATTCATTTCTTCATCATGAAATTGAAGATTTAGACAGATTGTCAACATAATGTTTTTAGGGGAATGGCTTATCATTGCCAATATTTAAGAAAATACCATATATTTGCGATACTTAACAAGAACCGTATTGAATCTTATGATTTTTTAAGAAAGCATAATCCATTTTAACCTCTTAAATTACTCAGTATACGAGCATGTAATGGTGAACATAATCTTTACCATTTGTTAACGAGACAAATTACATCCAAGAACATTAATACTGTGTTTAAATAACTTTGCAAGAAACGCAAACTTGACCACTAACCAGTGAACGAAACTTTTGGTACACTGTAAACTGTTCAGGTCATTAACCGTGCATTAAACGTTGGGGGTGAGCCGGGGTGAGGCGGGTTATCACTTGGAATATAGCCAAAGTAGCATTTACTCGGTGACGTCATAGTCGTTTTCCGTTTAGTCGTTATAGCAGTTCCAGTACTACAAATGAAGATGGGAATTGCAAGGACGAGTGCATTCATTGTCAAACATGGTATAAAACAAGTAAAACATTCTAACACTGTCTACATCATATTAAATGCTTGAAATGTAATTGAATTCTTTAATGAAACGAATGAGACAAATAGAAACCAAATTACCGAAGATAAAAAAAATAAAATAAATTAATTACTAGTTTTTGCGCGGGACGTCGCCCGGATTAATGTAGTTTTAATCTGACCTTCGGGAAAAGTATATTTTTTCTGCATGAAATGTATCCTATATCAAATTCCATCCCTGCCAACATGTATGTAAAATTTAATGACCATCGGTTTAGTAGTTAATGCAAGAAATCGTAAAAGACAAACTCTTATTCGCATTTATAAAATTAGTAAGGACTTACTTACAGAGATACACATTTTTACAACATATGCTACAAACATTATTAAAACACTCCTCGCAAATCACCATGAACTTTCAGATTTTGTTCAGACGTCTAGAATATTCTTAGAAATTCGTCTATTCATGTAATATCAAAAGCATCTTTTATGTACAATTTCAAACACATCTTATCTACTCTACATGAAAATAAAATATTTCAACCATTAAATACCTACATAATATAATATTGTAAGTAAACATCAAGACTATAGTTGTTTAAATTAACTTAAGCTTCATTAGACTGACGTTACTTATGGAAACTTTATATTTTTGGTTAAAATTATTACATAGTATAAAACAAAGTCCTCTGCTATGTCTGTCTACTTGTTCGCGATAAACTCAAAAACTATTGAACAGATTTTCATGCGGTTTTCACCAGTAGATAAAGTGATTCAAGCGGAAGATTTTGGTATATAATTTGTCATTTGGTTTTTTTTATTAACAGGGCGAGGTAACGTCCGCCGGGCACGCTAGTCATTTATAAAACGAAGGACAATATGCGGATAATTCGTCCACATAATAATCATTACCGATATGTATATCATTGAAAAAAATATGAATGGTAATTCCATATCCTTCTCATTGTAAAGTAATTTTATTCCTACTTGAAATTTACAATGAGCATGTCTTAGTGGATGCACTTGCTTCCTGCTCCGGTTAATGTTCTTAGTCAATTGATGGCTGTTCGGTTGAATGCAGCTCGAGCCGACTTATCAATCCACTTATGACCTAAAATAACTACAGATGTACACGTATCCTTAACCGTTCGAAGTACAGATAACGTGAATATGTTATTCGTGAAACAATTATTTACACGATTATAATAGTAAAACTAATTTAAGCGAAACATATATTATAACAAGTGAAACCCAACATCGTGGTCCATAGTTTGGACAAAATAATGTAATTTGCAATTGTGTAGAAAATTAATAAAGAACATAACGAACAAAAGAGTTTTCAAGAGACAAGATCTTCAAGAAACAAGAACACTTGTATTCCTCTTTGAGTGCATTGGAGGAATTATATGCAATTTTTAATGTAGTAGAAACCGATGGACTCATTAATTAACATTTTTAATGCACATTCATACAATATAGATTTCTAAATGACTAACCTGACATCATAGTCAAACTCAACAAAAAACTAGATCAATTTACACCCAATTATCATACATTCAAAGCTTTCCTTTTTACAAATGATACATCGTAATCACTACTAAACTGCTGAGCGAAACGTACGATTTTAACAAGTGGTGATAATTTTAACCAACACAAGGTACACACCTACGCATAACGGAAAGCAGAGTCAAAAACAAAGATGTACTGATAATCGCATGGTTTCATTAACAATGTACAATTAAATACAATAAACAATAGTGGGAACGAGCCTCAAGAACGAAATGCAAGCTCGTGTTGAGAAAAACAGTGTGAATTGCATTTCTCTTGTTTTAACATGTTTTGCCCTTGTTTAATAATTCAATATACATCTTTAATCTTTAAGACCCTAGTTTTTCTAATTATAATTTATATTATGCTTAAAAATCTTGAAAATATTTATGTTTTGATATAATATTTCAACATGCAAATTTAATTTAATTTTTAACCTATGCCTTTTTTTCTGAATGGGTACTTAGACGGCAAAAATCTTATATCCTATATTACAGTTTCAAATAAATCATCAAGGTATCCTTTAAAACCAAAAATATAAGCATTACGTTTCGAACGTACGAAACGTTTTACTTATTCAATTATGTAAATTCAAATATATAAAAAGGTATAAATTGCAAGAAAACTAACCTAAAGAAGTAAAAGCTTATCAACACCAAGGTAAACTAGCATTACCTCTTCAAACATTGTTTGTATTATATTTTTACATAAGTGATGTATAATTTCTACCTCCACATACAAGCGGATGTATCGCTAACTAAATAAATAGCATATTTGGAGCCGAATGCACTGATTAAGGAAATTTCCATCTTCACTCATACTACTAGAACTCCTTTAACTTAATGTAGCGTTACGTAAAAGTAGAAGTATTATCTTGTATAATTTTATATAAACAATTTATTACTGGTGCGAGTGCTGGTAGAAACACATTTATTCTCGTAACTTCAACACATCCTTGTTAACAGTTTAACATACTTGTTGGAGTCTTAGAATATATCTTCTATTAAACTTTGTAGTACGATATTATGTTCGTGTTAGAACTAGATAAGTTCGTAAATTTCAATCACAATTATATCAGAAATCGAAACAGACAAGACAAACATATTGATAAACATTATATTGTTGTGGAAACAAGTTTTCTATACATTCTACTCAATAACCGAATGTATGTTAGTTCATCACTTCAAAATATCTGTTACTATTTGGCTAACTCTTTTTTTGTGTTTATAATTATCAGGACAAGGTTTATATGAAACAAAATATTTCAAAAATTATACAAAAACATGAAAATATTGGGTTAGAAAATTAGGGTAAAAATCTCGATATACAAAGTGACTCACTGTATGAGACAGAAGACAGTACGGAAATCTTTAAAAATATTGACAGAGTTGGTAGTTTAACGTTCAGTCAATCAGTTGTTTAGTCTAATTTTCTTCGTAACCGTACTGTATAAAGCCGGAGCGGGTAGCTGGTTTACATTCAATATCAAATTTACTAAAAGATTCTAAAAATAACTTACACCAAATAATTCCAAAAATACTAGCAATAAAACCAAAAAAGCTGTTGAGTTTTACAAAAATATCAAAGTATTACTTGTAACCTTACGCGTAAACTGTAAGTTAGTGGAAACATTTAACGACAACGGGTTTGCGGTGGGGCCCACTGTGTGCTAAACAGAGTATGTCCAGACCGCTGGTGTGACCGGACTGACGACCGCGAACCTGTGGACCTTGACGAGGTTGCATTACTCATTATGAATGTACATGCCAGTTTTTCTTTACGTAAGTGCAGCACAAATAATTTTTAGCTTTCTATTTTTAGTGTTATATAGCTCATTACTCGAGAAAGGTTATAGGCTATATATAATCACGCTAAGACCAATAGGTGCAGAGCACTAATAAAGAATGTTTCAACATCGGGGTTTTTTTTCCTCTTGAAAGCTTCCGCTGCGCGTTGGCGTTAGCTCAAAGTAACTATTGGACGCTGACGAAGTCGCGGGCAGAGGCTAGTTTCGAATATAAACTAGAGATTAACAAAGTCTCATCGAATTACGTCCATAAGAGTATTCATTTTGAAAAGGGTTGCTGCAATACGCAGACAGATGCTTTGCGACAGAATTTCTAGTCAAAGGTTGTAGCCTACATATTTAGGCGTTGAAAGATTCCCTATAATTATATATTCCTATGGTTTAGTACGACGATTTCTTTTACCGGAGGTTTAAGTTTATTACAGAATTTGATTGTGACGGTGTCCAAATGGTAATTTCCATTAACTAAGTCAAAATCATTACACTCAATACTTGACTCATCTTCAGTACGTTACACATATCATTCTACTTATTAATATATATTTTATTCAGATTAATGTACATTTCACAAATAGACAATAATAATGAAAGTATTCCAATACATTGACACACTCGCGAAATATCTAAACATTTATACATACTATAAACACGTATGTATATTAGGGACGATATTGTTTTTGCGGGACGGTTTTGAGTACTACTTTTATTCGAGAATGTTTGTCTTGGGTTTTTATATGCCAATTTGTTTATCATTCAAATTTCTTAAACTCAGCTATTATAACTAATGAACGAGTAACTCGTTCATTCCGCGTGGCGTGACTTGAACTTTCAGAATACTTGAGGACAGTATATAATATTCTAATTAATGACATAATCAACTTGTAAATTAAATTTTCTTAGAATCCATCCAAACGTCTAAGAGTAATTTAAAGACAAAGATTGAAACAAGCGTACTTCAGCATGTAATATATTGGATTCCTAAGCCTGTGCTAGTCATTTTATTCAATTTACAGCGTCATAACAGAAAGTGCATTTGACATGTTTACTGTGTTATGTCCGTGCGTAGTTACTCGATGGTAACATGTTACACGTTAATCAATTGTCTTTAAGGAGACCGAATTTAAAATTGATATAGCCCATGACGTCCATTTAGGGGCCACCAAAGTAGTTTTAATTTATGTTTCGTATTAAAATTTTATATCCAATGCAACACTGATCCTTCACTTAATGTTAATCAAGAGAGTACTAAACCAATACAGTTTAATTGCTTCATTAAAAACTAAAACGTAAATTATTCGTATATCCAACAAGAATAAGTTTGTACTTTCTCTAATTAACTATGAAGTTAATGTTTCATATAAGTAAAATACATAAGTAATTATCATATTATATCGTATAATTTCCTTGATTATATTTAAATACTAGCTGATACCCGCCACCCCCTCTCCATTTTTCTTTTATCTCAACAAAATTTTTGAGTACAGAGAAATAAACGGAAAAAAAACGAAAGCAAAAATAGATTTTACTTACAAAATTTCTTAGTTAACAGTGCTCATAAAAAAACTAGTGTCTTAAAACTGCGATAATCTTATACTATATAGTGATATTTTTTTTTAGATAAAGATTGAGTTTTATAAGTAAAACTAAATTGATCAAAATCCATCCGGTAATTTTTGTGTGAAGCGCGCACAACCGCAGCCCTCAATCATTTTTTATATATATCGATGTGGTAGAGATATGTAACCTTATGTATTTTTATTCGATAAATAGTAAGTCCAATATCTTGACGTGACAGTTAAGGGTATTTAACATGTCACGCCGCGCTGTTTTACTGTCCAATACTAATATATCGTGTGCAGTCATTAGAGAGACTTAATATTAGAGAACTACTGTATTTATGTCACTGTTACATATAATTTATCATTATTATTATGCTATCTTGACATGAGCTACATAAGTATGATTAGAATAAATAATTATCAGGTATAAACACAAAACATATTTTCTATAGTAACTCATTTTTTTATGATTTGATAGTATGGTTTTATGTTTTTATCCATAAACATGTGTTGTCCCGTCGTATTTTATGTAATACTAGTGACACTGTACACATAATGTAAGGTTAATTTTGTTTTAATATTTTATAGGGTTTAGCGTTTGACTAGAATCTCATCTGATATTAAATGACGGTGTAGTCCAAGACAGTAAGCATGCTAAACCTAGAAATAAGAATTCTCAAGGGCAGCTTCCAGAACACATTAATAGGTGCTTGTCGACAGATGTTCAACTTGAGATTGTGATAACTAGCTAGGCTGGCTTAGAAAAACTCGACCATCATCTTATGGTTTCATCCATTGACATATAAAAACCCAAGACTCACAGTAACGAATAAAAGTAGCGCTCAAAACCGTCCCGCAAAAACTCTCCAATATACATAAGTGGTTATAGTTATGCGATTAACTTATGATTTTGCAAATTCAACCTTACCTGAATGATTTAAAGTTGTTTTTACAAGGACGCAAGCGATGCGAGACTATTTGAAATGAGTGCATAATCCAAAATTATGCGCTCATTTTTGTGTGCCGGCTGTGTGACGTTAAGTGTGCATTTTGAGTTTTTGTATATTAATTATTTCATCACAAAGTTATCCTACTCCGAAAGTTCCTGCTCATTTGCTAAGATTCGAACCTACGTCGATCGACGCAGTATCTGAACACGCTAACCTATCATTGCTTCTGAGTTCAAGTTTAGTTAATATGTACAAATAAAGTGAAGTATTCATAGTAATAAAGAATATTCTGAATAAAATTCTCCCTGAGATGTCCTAACAAGTAGGACACTATTTTGTTAGAATACTAAAATGATCACAGGACACTTTGCATAAAATTCATCCTTGATAATTGCAGTATTCAACTTCAATCGAAAATACTGATTGCCAACATAGAAAATAAAATTATGTCATATTTAATTGTTTTAACTATAAAATTATGCAATATAAATAAATACTAATGGTACTATCTCGTACTATTATAACCAGAGACAATGTTTCAATAAATTTTGCCTACAGCTCTGTGATTAAAGCAAAGATAACAAACAATTCAGCATATATTATTAACAAGTTCATTGTTTCTATTTTGTATCGGAAAAAAGCATAAATTATGACTTCAAAAGTACTGACAAGCCATCAGTCACACACGACTGGTAATTTTAAAGGGAAAACCACTTACAATGAACTATAAAAATAAACACAAAGCATCGGCCTTTATAACGTAGAAAAATTAGAAAGCAATAAACTTTTACAATCAATAATTACGTCGTGGAACCACAATTTATTTCGTCCGGGTTATGTAAGTAAGAATTAGCAGTATCTGTGAGTCGAGGCATAACTAATTTTCGTAATTTTGTTACGGTAAAATGTGATTTCTTTTTTGATGTAATTCAGACGTCGATTTGTAATCATTGTAAAGTACATTTTCATTTTACAGTTTTATAACAAATATTTCTATTTAAAGCGTTACATTTAAAATTTGTATGTAATTACAATTTTTTTTTTCGAAATGACTACGCTATGGACCCTACAAGCCTTTACAGGTTCATCAGATTACTATATACTTAAACCTTAAATATATAAGGAAAATATTAATTGTGTGACTAGTGACAATTGTAAGTCCATTTTTTAAATTGGATATACAAATAAAAAGTCTTAATTTACATTTGTATATAGACAAACCTACAATATATTTACATAGCTTGATAATGTATGGCTCCCGTCACATATTTAATGATAAATTACGAACTGTTAAAAGTCAATTTACATTCATCTCTAACAAGCAGTCGTGTGATAATCCTTCAGAATAAGATATACATTTTAAAGAAGCTAAAGAATTATGCCATGTGAACGGTCTTTACTGTAAAATAATGAGAAAAACGATTAACTTACTACTCATCACATTGCTATTCAATACATAATTATATAAAGTACATCTTCTGTACATATAATAAGAATGTAAATCTAACGTGTCTGTACTTTTTTGATTTTCGTGAAAAATATTATTTTAGTTGTCCAGGAATAAGTAATAAAATATATTTTAATCATTTTTAGAAATGTCTGTCTGTCCGTCTATCTGTTTGTACGAACACGCATCACTGTTAAAATACTAGGTTCACAATAAAAACTTTATTAAAATCGGTCCACTCTATAAAAAGTTATTGTAATTTGAATGACGGCTCGAGTTAAGTACGAGAGAAAAGTACTAATATTATATAGCTGGAGACTTTGTTTGTTTAGTCGGTTGAACGCACTAATCTCAGGAACTACGGGTCCGATTTGAAATATTCTTTCCGTGTTAAATAGATCATTTATCGAGAAAGGCTATATATCATCACGCTAAGACCAATGGGAGCGAAACACCAATAAAGAATGTTTCAAAAACGGTTTTTTTTCTTTTCAGAGCTTCCACTGCGTGTTAGCGTTAGCCCAACGTAACTATTCCACGCGGACGAAGTCGCGGGCAGAGGCTAGTTTCAAATATAAACCTAATATGTGAGAATTGTATTTACAGCAAACTAAACTCAATATTATATTACTATTGGAAATACTCTTTCTACCAGTTTATAAATGCATATTATATATTTAGACTCCATTTAGCCAGAATCATATATTAATTTTTAACAAATGCACGCCTATTAACAAAGATTCTTGAATTGTGCTTACAAGTTCTTATTACGCAGTTAAAACCTTAGCTGTTATAAATATCTACTTTGTTATTGAATTACTTTAAATTCTAGTCCACATGAAAATTCCTTTAACCTCGAGTTCAAAACACAAAGACGCAGTCTCATACATAAAACTGATAAGACAATTGTGAAGAATCTCAAAATACTTAATGTATATGAACCAGGGCATTGTTATTAACTTATTTAAAGCAAATAATACTTACGACGAACAATCTGGTATTGTAAACTACTACAAGGCTAAGCTATGTTCTTATGTTCCAAATAAAAATACTATATGAGTAAAGGTGAAGGATTATCTTATCTGTAGACACGTGGAAAGTAAACCATAACGACATAATTTAGGTTTTATTTAAAAGTATATACGATAGTATATACTGCCTTTACGACAAATTGAAAATTTTATGAAATATTAATTAAAGTAATAATAATAAAATTGTATTTGTATTATGTATTAATAGACTGGTCTCAATTAATCTATATATATAAAAATATTAATCTATATATATAAAGGCTCGTGTATAGCTCGTTAATAACAAAAAACACTCTACGTTTAGTGTTGTGTTATAAAAAAATGTATAACATAAAAACCTACTCTATAAAAAACATCTAAGTGCGCTTACATTCATAATAATCATTTAATTTTTTTTTTATATTAGGAACACCAAAATCTATTGTTACACATATGCATTCAATGAGACCAATTGTTTAACAAATAATGTCAATTAAATTATAAAAAAATATAATTACTCTAAAAAGACAAAAAATAAACTTGATGAAAACCGGAAAATCGTTCAGTTTCCTTCCCGTCGTCATTGCAAATTATAATAGAAAATGGAAATTAAATAACGTTGGCATTTCCGTTGGAACAAGTATACGTACATAGACTGGCCAAACCTGTTTCATCAGTAATTCACTAGCGCAACATGAAAGCGAATGAACCAAGTCTAGGGTGCGGGCACTTTTTCCTATAAAACCTACGGATGTTCTAAATTAAATTCACTTTTTTAATGTATATCTCCGAGTAGCTTTCTAAATCAGGTCTAATATTGGTCAATGAGTACCGCTGTGTTTGACATTAATCTTGAAAATGTATAAAGACCTTGTAAGATCTCTTATATTCGTGCACGGCTCCAAACAATATACGACTGCAATGAAAAAAACCACTGTCTAGTATAATAACGATAGACACGATGGGAGTGAAATTTATAAATAAACTAGCGGGCCCGGTAGACGTTGTTCCACCCTGATTATGAAAAAATCCTTGACAAATTATATACTAAAACGTTCTTCAATAATCACTCTATCCACCGGTGAAAACCGCATGACAATCCGTTCGGTAGTTTTTGAGTTTATCGCGAACATCTTGCCGCCCCCACACAACGGTCTGTCGGTACACCGTGGGGTTTTAGTCCGTGCGAGTCGGACATAACGCACTCTCTCCCCCGGGAGGGTGGGTATCCATAAGGGATTTCCCCACGTTAAAAAAAAAGGGGACTTTATTTTAATTTTATTTTAAGTAATAATAAAAATATAATTATCGGAAAGATGCAATCCCTGTCAGATAGTTAACGCGGTTGATGACGACTGGAGCCGAGTTTACACGATTATGCGTCAACGAGCCGAGCCCGCTTGATTTCGAGTGTAGTAAAGGAAACCCGATTTACCGTCATCGGTTTAAGCGAACTATTCAATTTCGCTCACTTTTCAATACCTGTAAGGAAGTTATCACTTCAATGATTATTTTTACGTTTAGTGATAAACCACAATCAGTCCTGATACAAGTGCATACCAAATTTATCAGTAAACATATGCAAGCGTAACTTGAAGCGTCGAACATCGCTCGTAAACATAACATTTCTCGCACTACGTCGAACACGTTGCCCGATTGGGGACTACCTCTACAAGTTCTAGATTAGATAAAGCACATTTTATCTATTGACTATATAGCCCAGTTAAGCGTTACGCACGCCAGCTGAAACTGCCGCATTGACTATTGACTTTATCGTTAATATTTGTTCGTTTTATGAATCCATATGCATTTATATAAAACCATAATTTATATATTACGTAAGAATGCTGTTCAAATAACCATAGAGTAACAAACCTGCACGTAAGTGGAAGCGGTTTCATAATTCTATGTCAAATAACTGTGCGTTTAAATTTAAAGATATTTGGATGTTAATAAAATTACAAGCATTTTAAAAATAGAATATTTATTAATTACGTTATATTATAAGCACTAAACTCTTAAATTTAATTTAAAATGTATCTTGCATATGTGTTATTCGTTAAACTTTAATCCTTACTAATGTCATAAGTACCAATGTGAGTTTGTGTGTTTATTACGATTATACGCCTTAACTGTTCAACTGATCATAATTAAATTTTGCATACTACACTTATATGTATATAAAACTAGCTTCTGCTCCCGACTTCGTCCGTATGAAGTAGTTACTTTGGGCTAACGCTAACCCGCAGCGGAAGCTCTCAAAAAGGGAAAAAAACTCGATTTTGAAACATTCTTTATTGCTGCTACGCTCCTATTGGTTTTAGCGTGATAATATACCTATAGCCTACATCGATAAATGAGCTATCCAACACTGAGAGAATTTTTCAGATCGGATCATTACTTCCTGAGATTATCGCGTTTAACCAAACAAACAACCATGTCAGCTTTATAATATTAGTATAGATATGCCTATCTATTATATACACATCATCACTCAGTACCTACTTTGTTTCTTAAGAAGCATTCTAAGTCCATTACTTTTTATTACAATCCACTAAACATCATTACCGCTAACGTAGCACGAAATCTCACTAAAAATCTACTTTAGTGTCCAATATGAAAGTGTCACGTAGAATAAACGCAGTTTCACGTACAACATTCACATGTGATTCATCATCCTGACCCATATCACGATATAATTTACAGTTAAAATGGTTAAGTACGTACTTTAGTACTTCAGTTTGTACAGAATTAGAGAAAACTTTTCAAGCGTTACTTACATTTTCGTTGTGTTGCTTTCTCAATTTCGTATATAAAATAATCTGAATACTGAAATATTAGAATTAATGCGTATGTGATAGTTTTAATAATGTAATAAGGTGAGATTGCATTGGGAACCTATGTTAATTGAAAGTACATAAATGTATCCTTTAATATTAATTTATTATTCGTCTTGTCATTTCAAAAGTAATATAACTTCATCTTTACCCAAAGTTAGATTAATTATCTACTTATAGTTATACTAGCGCGCCCGGCAGACGTTGTCCCGCCCTGATTATAATAAAATCCTTAACAAATTACATACGAAAACCTTCCTCATGAATCACTTTATCCACTGGTGAAAGCCGGATGAAAATCCGTTCAATAGTTTTTGAGTTTATCGCGAACAGACAGACACACGCGGTAGGGGACTTTGTTTTATACTATGTCATGAATTTATTTTATAGACTTTGAGTCAGAAGACGTTAAATTCAAATACTTTATTGTACTTACTATATATATACTTATGATTTAAAAATAAGTCATATTTATGTGTAGACTTGCTTATAATTTAGAGATACAAGAGCATTATTAGCCAATACTCTACATTACAATACCTTCTTCCAGTAATGACTATACAACTTTTATAAGATAAATTGGCAACATTCTACATATTCAAAATACCGATATTTCAATAATGATGTCATAAAATATAACTGAGCTATAAACTGTAATTTCTAACCGTATTTTTATGAATCATCGTGACTTCGATATGTTTTGTACTCGAATCTTATGCAAACATAAAATTTCAACAACGTGATAAATCACATCGCAATATTTTAAGAAAGTTTCTTTAGAACTAACAACCACAAACTTCTATTAACTTCACCGAGGTAAATATCTATATTGACTGTGAAAGTATACATATTTGCTAAATGGTTCATCAATGGCACAAAAAGATTGACATAAAATTTAACAAACCTATACTGTTAACTATGTTGAGTAAAATTGCAAAATAAATACCGTGAAGTATGTGTTACTGTATATCTAAAATCGCTCACATGGCTAATTATTTGTAATCTATATTTAGAGTAATGTTATAAAAAGAAGAGCGGATTTAGTACTTTTGTTTACATGACTAAAATAAACTCCGGAATCACTACACCGATCTCATAAATCCTTTCAATATTTAAAAGGTACACTATTCTAGATGGAAGTAGACTATATATTAAACTAGCCGTCACGGCGGACGTTGTCCCGCCCTGATAATAAAAAAGAACCTTGAAGTTAGACATATGCTGTCGCTGACTTTTTTGTAGGCATTATCAAGCTCTATAACTTTTCTCTAGAACTCAATCATATATCTCTCATCGTTAAGGCAGTGTTCGTAAGAAACGTTTTCGTTCGACCGTTTTTTCTCTTACTTACTTTGCAAATCCGACTACCACAAAAAAGTCTTTTCATTTTTCGGGTTAATATATATAGCCTATGACACTCACAAATGACGTGTCTTTCTATTGATAAAAGAATTTCCAAAATCGGTTTAGTAGATCCAGTGATTACCCCATACAACGTCACAAACTCACAACATCACAAACAAACTTTACCTCTTTATAATATTAGTATAGATGAGTATAGAAGTATAGATTACTATATCCAAATTACGTAAAGTTGAACAATATTTATCAGCTAAATTGGAAAAAGTGGTGACTTTTAACAGCTTCTGCGACGTATACGTTATGCTTACATGAAAAACCATTATGGCTTAACTATAATTTATAACGAAATCTATAAAAGTCCACGACAACATATTATATCCATCTACTAAGGGTAAGTTACAATAACCATTTTAACCAAAAAAATGGTAAAAAATAATCAAACAAAAGACTATTAGTTTCATAGTCTCATGTATGTTCTCATGTTGAAAATGAACCAGTTTAAACAGATCTATACTGGCTTCACACGGGAGTAGTTGAAGTACCTGCAACGCGCAAGCGAAGCTGCGGCGTGCTACTAGTAAACGTATAAAATCAACATGTATTTCAGATAAATATTTCAATAAATCCTCCTTTCATTATAAACAAGAACGGCTTTATACGGCCTGAAATGTATTAAATCTCCACTCGCTATTTCCATTCAGGAAGCTTTAGTAAGCGCAGTAATGCTAAGTGCTGAATTCGTTTTAGGTTTCGTCTGGTTTCATACCGACCCAAATATTACAAGGAAGTTGTACGATTTAAAGGTGAAATCTTTGAAGGATAAACTGAGTATTCAGATAACTTTCCATGAATATAATGTATGCTTTGTTATATATAGCTTCATTTACTTTTGTACATTTAAAGCGCACATAATAATTTTCGAATATTTATATGAATACAGTTGGATACAATTAATTAAAACTTATAATAATAACAATAATAATTTATTTAATAAAAGTAACTCACAAAAATAGGTACTTAAACTATGACATTACAAGTAGTGTGGCTTGTAACAAATACAGAGTAACAAAATGATACAATAAACATAAAAAATTGATTAACCTCTATATTAGGTACACTAGTTTAGCATCTCACTCAAGCATCATGATTTACTTATATATATAAATAAAATTAAAGTTATTGTTGTTTGTACGCTTTAATCTGCAAAATAACTGAACCAATTTTAACGAGAGTTTCGCTGTAATATAGATGACTTTTAAAAATATCTAGTCTATATATTTTTTAACTTATCAATAGGTGTGTAACAGTGCTGCCCAAATTTTTCACAGATAAGACAAACGACAGCTCAAAATGAATCCAGATAAATCACGTAGTATGCAACAAAAACACTACTTTTACTGAAGTTTCTAGCACCAGTTACATTGTAAAATAAATCTCAATATTTAGGTAATATAACATTTGACGATAACTGTATTAAATTTTAAAGAAGAATTAATGTTCAAAAATCTGATATAGAAGAAATTGGCGAAGAAACATATCGTGACGAAACGATGAAATTTTCTTAAAACCTGGCTAGCTACCACCCTACTCAACTGTACTTGAGAGCCAGTCTTGCTGTATGTTTAGCATGTTTATTATCTTGATCCTCATAGTCATTTAACATCAGGTGTGAATGTGGCCAAATACCAAAATCTATAAATAATATTTTAAAAAACTATTTTCATGGAAACAAAGTCACTGGTGTCAGGTAGTCTAGAAAATAAATCTCAATATTTATATACATTTTGACGATCTCTATGTTCAATTTTATGGAAGAATTTATCTTCTAAGAGGTGACATAGAAGAAATATGTGATATTTTCAAAACACCAGAGAATTACATAAATGTCTCATAATAATTGTAACGTATATGGATGTTAAGGCATCTTTATGATAGACGGTCGTAATCACAAATGATCATGAACATGGAAAGTGTCGTCGACATGCCATTACAACGGTCCCGCTGAGTTAACAGGGTTAAATGACTCAGGGTAATGACACGGCAGATGCTTTGAATTTGCTTAAATATCTTGCTTAGAACCGAGACAAAGTTATTACAGTTCCAATAAGGAAAGGTTAGCAAAGATAAGCTACAGTTATGAAGTCAGCAATATTTGGTCCACTTTAAACACGTACAGCTGAACTCGTGTCATAGTGATGAGCGATCGCGTTAATAGTATCGACTTTATTCGATCCGATGTTTCACACAGTTTGTGTAAAACTGTAAATATATTATCGACAATAGAAATGCTTTAAACTAATGTGCCATTGACAGAGTTCACAATTTAGTTAAATAGCCTTTTCACCGTCCTTATAAAACAATGGATGTCGGTTGAGGTAATATTGATTGAAATTGTTAAATTCCAACACTTTTATTAAAAGATTGACACACTATATGTTTTCTTGTGGGCAGTTTTTTACACTATCCATTTCACTATAACTCGCGACTAAATTGCACATAATACAGTCAAGGGTTTAACACAAAACAATCTTAAAATATTGTTATAGGAATCTAAAATTTACGTTTATTTATTGTTATATTGTCTCGATGTTATACGTGTAATAATATAATACTTATTTATACTTAAATTTGTGTTCCATGCATTTATATTCAGACCAGTCAAAAGGATTGGCGAGGACTATATGTCTGTATATTTGAACACAGAAAAAATGACCAAATAAAAATTTTAACCGATTCCAAAAAAAGAGGAGGTTATTATATGTTCGGCCAAATTTTTTGTTTAAAATAAACATTATAACGGGTGGAGATTCGCAGGCAAAGCTAGTGTTTTATAAACGATGTGGAAAGTAATCGATAATAAAGACTACATTTTTTCTAACATTTTTATATGTTTTGCTATTATTATAATTATTTTAAATGAATTTAACTTAGGTGACTAATATATTTTATCGGGAAACGCGGCGGCCATCACTAGTTATGTCTACAAGCATACCTCACATCCAATACGGTGCACACTTAGGCAACCGTAAACTTAATCCTACCTGGAAATATAGAAGCTAGACTAAATTAAGTCGTTCATGTCTTGAGATGATGAGAAATCCACGCGCCAAGAGACAATTTTCGCGAGCTATCAACATAATTGGTTTGCTGTTCACTTCAATTTTCAACATTACCTTGCATTTGATAGAAAATTACGGTTTTTAAAATATGATTTTCAAACGTATGTTTAAATTATATTAATAATCATTTTAATTTCTCTTTTATCTACATATATAATGAAAATACAATTCCTCATTCAAGTTAAAATTACTTAACGTATCGGCATAGGGCCTATCAATATTCGACGCGGAATTTTTCGTAAATGGTTCTTGGGTACTTATTTTTTGGATATAATTGAGCCCTTACCATTTTATAATGACCAACGAAGTCTGATGACTCTACTAGTGTATGCATATAAAAATGAATGTTGGTATACCGGAGATCGATAAATTTCAACACCGTTTGGCACATATAAATGTATGTCCTGATGGTTTGGTTTTTATGCTAATCGTTTTCTATATTTCATTGTTATTAAGCTTTATACTGTTACATTCATCCCACACGAAATCACGGGTACTTTTTTGTTACATTACATATTTAATAAGAGTTATACACTACGAAATCTAAGTGTATGTTTAATATTTTTAATGTTATTTTTTGATATTTCTTTTAGTAACTTTCATATGACGTTGGTCTAACATTTTATTACAATATCAACTAACCTCAAATATCGAACATTATTAAATTAATCAATAATATTGTCATGTTATTTTACATATGCAAATACATATTAATTCTTGAGAATGGTTTTTCTTTACGCAGTAATCAATTTCAAGAGAATTAAAACCTGAAATTCGTTTTGATACTTGTATATATATATTCTTTTTACTTTCAATTTTTGGATTGGTTACTTACTTCTTTCCTAACGGAATGACATTTTAACGACGAGATAAAGTAATGTAACGTATTATAAGTATTTATAATACAATTATTTTAGAAAGGATTGTCATTTGGACTATACCGTTAGATTAGGTAACCAAAAAACTGCGATTACTATCGAAATTGTGTATTTTTTATCTTGCCAAAGTATGCAATCTTATCGAGAGGAAATAAAATGTACTTGAATAGATCAGACAAAACAACCCTATCAAGCGGATTTACAGCAGATTGATTCAATAGCACTCGGATGAGAAAGTAACGCATGACTGCACCGAGATCGAATATGTTAGAACTCACGATTCTTCCAGGAAAGCGGCTATCCGCCATTTAACTATGCCTCGCCACCTGATCGATGTGTAACGGACGACAACGGTTTTTGCACAACTAGGCCTTCGTACCGAGACAATCTGCGTCGGTTTCTAATTGTTAGATCTATCTTCGTGTGAGTTGTTATTTTATATCACATGAATTCTACTTTACTGTAAATATAGAAATTTAAAAAAAATCTATAAGATTAAATACTTTACAACAAAAATTACAAACGTATGCTTATATTTATTTATTTTCAAAAATATAATATATAATATTTAATAAAAATATTTATTTTAAACGATAATGACTTGGAAGTTTTTAGATTTATTTTCATGAGCAAACAACAAACTATACCATAGATATCTACCACTATAGACAGTATTTATACGATTTTATAGCTCCGTTCTGTCTAATAAAAATTCATATTTTACTATTGCCAATACACTTGAGTTTTATATGATCATTAAAATTTATGGTATTCATAATCCATTGCATCAACTGCAACACATATTCCTTACATAAAAAATTTGAAAAACTTCCAATTAGATTCAGATTATAAGCGTATTATTATAACCTCAAAATTCTACACAAACTCGATATAGTATCAGACGTATCAGTAATGTGTGATCTATGAATCATATTATTATTTAACAACGTGTACCAACATGATAATGTAATATTTACAAAGGTAAACGTTCTTTATTCCGTATCAATAAGTGATAGTCGGGGTTTTTGATATGTACTGGAAACATATTAAAGTTCACTATAAAATAAACAATTAAATAGTTGTATCAAATTCAGGCTTTATTCAATTCTTTATAAATTGTCGATTGAAGTTTTTTAAGTTATAATAAGTTACCTGTTATAGTTGCCAACAGAAGCGCCAAAGTCGCCACACCTGTCGCTCCCACCCGCTTAAGCCTCATTTTGTCTCTTTTTAACACGCTATGTGTACGCGTAAAAAAGAAAAACAACAGAAAATTCAAACTCGTCAACGGTATGTCTTTTGTTTCAAACAATAAACAATTTCACTCGCGTTCCTGTTTCACGTACTCTATCTTCGATCAAGATAATAAAAGTCACAAATTGCACAAGAAATGTCTAAAACATTGAAAAACTATTTAAAATAAGTTCTATTAACGTTTACAGTCAAGTCCATGGTGATGAATCAAAGTGATGCAGAGTTTAGGGAAGGAATCCCTGGAAGTTAAATTCTTAAACTTGTTTCGTACGAGGATAGAGACGCACTGCACAACTGGCGTACGTCTGTCCTTTGCGAGCTCTAGACAGTACTGTCGCGATGTGGGCGACGCGGCATAGTGACGGGCGCATGCGGAACTATAAAGCGTCACAACCAGTATGCGACTATTCAAGTGGCGCCAGTGACTACTAACGATAGAAGGATCAAGATTACATAGTCGCAAGATTATTGAGTTATTATTAGCTTAGTAAAGTAGCCTTGTGTTAATGCAAATTTGGTATAATGAACATATGTCTCTACGCATTAAGGTTAAAACTCTACACGTGTTCATGAATTGGTGTTCTCATTATTATAATAATTATAAGTTCATATATACTATAAAGTATTCTATATTCAACACACCCATACTCTCATTAGAGTTCATGGAATTTTAGATAATTTGATTATCAAAATAATATGAAGCTGATTATTAATATAACAAAGTGAATCATAAGTAAATTAAATCTAGAAAAGAAACAATTCAAAAGCGTTGCGAATGCAGTTAGAAACAGTACAACACTATTGCTCTACTACTGAAATGAATGTCAATTAACGGAACCATCGAAGAAAAAACACTTGATTTCAAATAAAGTTAGTTGTAAGAAATATTACTAAATAAAATGGAAATTATATTGTTTCAAAATTTCTTTATAATTCTTCATAATAATAATAACAAGGTTTATAACCTAGAAGAGATTATGTAAATATTTATACGTTAATTCTAGTATAAGGAGGTATGACAAATATCAATTACGTAATTCATTCTGATCAAATGATATAAAGGAAGGTTTATTAACTAATTTATTCCTAATGAAGGTGATATTAATAGGTAACGTAAATGTATTCTAATTGGTTGTCTGTAATTCTATGAATGAATCATATCTAGTTCAAAGTCTAAGTAATTTATGTTAACACTTGCGTGTAATAATTAATTAATTAATCATTTGTATTTCGTTCACATTACCGCATATTGTAAGTCTGATAGGAACTAATATGTCACTCTTAATCTCAGGATAAAACATTTAGGTACTTATTTTAGTTCGAGTAAAATAATAATAAACAAATATTAGTTGAAATTCGAAAATTTCTGTATGTAATTTTTTTACACCAGTTGACAATCCGAAGCCCCAAGTAAAAGCTAGTATACATATACAAGTTACAAGGTTACACGCTTGTAGTATGGATAATAACTTAAATAACCTAGGTTGAATGACCGATGATAAAACCTGCGAGTGGCGACCCGGAGTTAATAACTTTCTATAATAAAACGGATAATAAACCCTTTTGTTTATTCAAACTTCGAAAAATTATCCTTTATTAGTTGGTTGGTATCACTTCACCCGACGGTCATTGACACTGTGCTTTAACATAGATGATTAGAGGATTGAATATAATTTTTGTGTGTTTCTAGATAATTAAGTCAAATATTAAGCACCTATACTTTTTAATAGATTTAGAACGAGAATTGATTGCAGAGTGTTTTCCATAAATATTGCTACTGTCTAAACTTTCATCTGGTATATCCCCTGTAAAAATAATTTTTATTTTAATTTAGAATCTGTCATTAAATTAATTTATTAGTATTAACCTATGTTAGCTTTTTATGTCATAGCATTTTTTTATGTCAGGGCAGACAAACGAACAGGTGGGTCACCTGATGTCAAGTGATCACCACCGTCCATAGACACTAACAACACCAGGGGAGTCGAAATTGCAACCCTGTGTTTGGGGGAAAGGTAGGGAGGGAGTGAGGAGAGGGGAAGTGGGTATCCGGCGCTCTCATTGACCTAACGAAACGCAACAATGCAAGCACTGTTACTTCACGTCAGTTTTCTATGAGAGGGTGGTACTACCTCGGGCGAGACGACCCATTCATGTTAAAACCTGTAATAGCTTCAGCATGGCTCTACCACGTACAGTTCAGTGATGTACATTTTCTTTCTGTCGAGAAGTGGGGTAAACGGTGTGGTGCTCATGCGCAAGAGAGGGGAAGTAAAAAGATAATATTGTTTAGAAAGAGATTGTGTAACCATAGTATATGTGTGTTTATTTATTTTTTAATTATTTTCATGTGTACAAAAAACATATTGCTAAGATAATAACTACGTACACGATGTCGTGGGTATCAGTTTGTTTTCTTATAAGTCTAAGGTCATTTTTATATTTTATAAATAAAATAAACCAAATATAAAAAAAACATTTCTTTTTCTCTTTCTTTTCTTCTTATTCCCTTTGTTGGTTTGTTCTAACGCGCTTGAATTGTTATATTTCTGTCCTTCTCAGTTACATTAAAACATTTCGTTATTTGGCCTGTAATTTTCCCTTTCGTGCCATTTTTACACACAGTATGTTCTAAATGTATTTTATAGGCATGTATTGATTTCTCAGTAAACATTTACATATATTTAATAGTGTAACCACAAATATAGCTTTTGATTGAATGTCCTGGGTTCACTAAGATTATTACTTACTAGCCTCTGCCCGCGACTTCATCCGCGTGGATTAGTTACTTTAGGCTAACGCTAACACGCAGCAGAAGTTCTCAAGAGCAAAAAACACCCCTATTTTGAAACATTCTTCATTGGTGCTCCGCTCCTATTTGTCTTAGCGTGATGATATAGCCTATTACCTTCCTAGATAAATGAGCCATATAACACTGAAAGAATATTTGAAATCAGACCAGTAGTTCTTAAGATTACCCCCTACAACGTCACAAACTCACAAACTTTACCTCTTTATAATATTAGTATAGATTTATGTGTGCAAAACTTGGGTAACACAATATTATGGAGTAATAATAAAAGTATATTTTATGTAGTATATGAGTAGTACCATTTTTTTTTGCACTGACTACCCCACGGGCCTTACGGGCCTTCACAACTTCACCAGACTAAGGCGAGCGCTTAAGGCACTTCACCAGTTGGCAAAAAGCTCAAGGGTGCCAGAGTGGCCGAACCTTGGCTTGGGCTGTTGCCTTGGATACAACTTCGCGAATCAAACTAAGCTAGCTAATCACACATGTAAGCATTCCTGCGACACACATGTGTACCAGCATGTGAGCCTCACGAATTCAAACGTGTATTTCGTGTCTGACAACTAGGCTAATATAATCTAACTCAGTTCGAAGATAAGAGAAAAAATAAAAACCCTTTCACCATATGTGTACCTGTGTATGTGTGCACGTATGTGGGGGTGATCTGTGTTGTGTTGCTCTATTAGCGATTGAAATTTTTCAGCGTCACTGTATCGCTTATAGTAGCGTGCTCGAGGGCACCACTTCGGGAATCGGCCCTAAGCAGTGCCACTCAGTATTATCCACCGCTGCAGATATTACAGACTACAAATTTCGTCTGAAATATTTCTGGGACACGTTGATACTTCATAAAGCATGCAAAATTTTCTTGCATGCTTTCTATAGTTGCAATTTCTACAATTGATATACAACCTTTTTGATTATTTTTTTTTCTACTCATTACAGAAATAAGTTTATATCATTATATTGATAGAGGTTTCAAATTTCTTACCTACGTACTTACATACATTCTTACATATCTCGATACCTTTTTATACGTTTTATGAAGATTGTTTTCTTAAACTCACAAGAGCACTTATATATTTATTGTAACTTATAATAATCACTATTTTGTGAATAATACACAGATTTTATAAACACTTTATTCCATTAAATCGAAATATTGAGAATTGCAAGTTACATTCTCCTTCGGGGTCATAATATCGACGAAGTTTTTACACTTTCGTTTAGAATTAGCAGATTAATTTAGCAAACTTGAGTTACATAAATTCAGCTACAAAATAACATGGCCTTAGTAAAAATCGAAGCGGCGATGTCGCGTAACTTTAGCCTTAAACACTATATTTCAAACAAATCAATTTTATTAATTGACTAGCAGTACACGCGGCTTCGCACGCGTTTTTTTAAATTGTATTAAAGACATGTAAAAATGTGAAAAGATGTACAAGTACAGAAATGCTCTTTCAAAAACAATTGCAAGTACGACACGCAAACCACCTACTATAAGATGTAATGTTGTACATTAGATATATAAATATTAACAGTGTGCCGAACGAGATTTACCATTAGCAACATATTAAGAACTTTAACCCACTATATAACCCCTCAGTGCTCACTTACACTATAAAAGAAGGTAATGAAAATTTCACACTATACATTACCTGACAATATGTATTGAAAATATGTTATTATGTAGATATAATATGCTCATATTGCCAGTACAATTAAGTTTTTGCGACAATACAAAAAGTAGTCGCTTGTCTGTTTCGCAAGAAATTGTATGGAACACTTCAGATAATACATTTCTGGTCTTAATATCCTAATAGAAAGAACTCTTCTATCTTTCAAATTCCTATTAATTATAAGGTGGAATTGTAAAGAATAGGTTGACATAGGAAACTCTATCTGTAAGCAGTTTTTAATATTTCACGATTAAAATAGTGCACATTAAACTGAATGTAATATTTTTATAAATTGCTAGGGTTATCAAGTTAAGTTGAGGCGAGCGAGGTAAATAAAACAAACTGACCATCAAATTGAACAAAATACAGTGTAATCGAAATTCCAGCGCACACTTCGTCCGTGAAGTTTCACACCGAACAACATATTTTTGCTAAATTTCTCGTGGACGAAGCCGCGGGTAACAGTTAGTCTAAAACGAAATAACTTAAATTATTTCTTATATAGTAATCTATCTGCCAGTGAAAGTCAGTCCAACCGTTTTGGAGATAGCAGTGGACGAAGCCGCGGGTAACAGCTAGTCTAAATTAAAGAACCCTATATCACCCGATGTAACTTCAGCTATCTTTCAGTGAAATCTCAGTCAAAATCGGTCCAGCCGTTTTGGAGATTACCCGGAACAAACAGACAGACCGACAAATTTTTTTTCTTTTGTTTTTCTATGTATGCACTATCTAGAAATCTGTTTCATTGACAACAACACCGCTGGTAAGCCGGAAGAGAACGCTTTATAGCGTTAAGCTCACCAGTGTACAAACCAAACGGGCAATAAAGTATTCATTCATTCATAATTATTTTCTGTTCTTTTACAATATATACGTACAATAAGGAGTCAAACATAATTATTGCATCAAAACAGCGTACGAAGTTGCGGGAAATTGCTAGTCTTCCAATAAAAGTAAATACGTTTCAATAATTTCTTTGTTTGGCTCGAACAAATTATAAACACTTTAGTTTTATTTATCTGTATGCTATGTAGATTGTTTTGTGAAATTTCGTAACAATGATTGCTTTTAAATATATTTCCTTTATTTAAAGAAAAATACCTAACCATTGGGAAAGGGTTATTAAAAGCGGCCGAAAGTAATTTACATGTTCGAATGGAATTTAGATATTCAATTGCGTATATCGGAATCGGTATCTGAAATTGCGAACGTTTGTTACTCTGTCGTGTTAGCAAAATGTATTCGACGGGTTTCCGATTTAACTTGATCGCAAATAAATTAAAAAAACGGACCTAACGGTGGCCGGATAAAGGCTCGTAATCAATGTCGAAATGTGACGTGCCTTTCCTATATTTTAAAGTTGATTTACAATTGGGTTATTATTTCTGAATTATTAATATTCATATTTTTGTCATTACTAAAGTTATGTAATCAAAATACATTAATAAAAACATAAGTTTCTCAAATATAAAGTTATAAATTCACGCACGGTCATTTAATACCAAACCAATCATAGTGTAGTTGCTGTGTAATATTTATAATATCCGATATGCATACATATATAGATAGTCTAGCGTGCCCGGCAGACGTTGTCCCGCCTTGACAATAAAAAAGCTGTTGACAAATTATATACCTAAATCTTCCACATGAGTTACTTTATCTACCGGTGAAAATCGCATGAAAAGCTGTTCAGTAGTTTTTGGGTTTATCGCGAAAAGACAGACGTGGCAGTGGACTTTGTTTTATAATATACAGTGATAATATAACTTAATATTAACAATGCGACAGTGAGTTTTTTTATTTGTTACGCTACTCAACCGATTATTATGACATTTTGCATACACTACTACAGGGTACTTTTCATCCACAAAAAAATCCTGTTACAAAGCGATAGATCTAATCTACAATAATGTGACCGAGCGAAAACCCGAGCAACACCTAGTATATAGAATTGTAGATATGTAAGACAAATAACAATTATATGCATCACATAAAAGTCAGACATGCGTGAAGTTTGAACCCTCGAACTTATGACTTCACAGAGCTAAGTGCCACAGCACCACGAGTCTTAATGATACTTTTTTTTTTACTTTTAACTTAATTAATATTCCGTCTATAAAATACAATAAACGTGCTTTACTATCATTGTTATGGAGAGTGTACTAAATATTTGTCTCTACCGTGATCTCTTGTCCACTATAGAATCACGCTAGCTGATCTGCAAAGCGTCAACTACACAATAACTTTCATGTCTTTCTAAAAACTAAAGAGGCTAATTGTTCTCTTTATTTTATTGTGAACATATGAAATAGCCTCCCGTCCATGGTGGGTACCGGAGTTTTTCTATGCTGGCAATGACGATTGGTGAAATTTTACATTACCATTGTTTCTAGGTTACACTAAATTTTTCATCGGACACTGGTTAGCTATTTTTCAAACAATAAAATAATAATCAATCGTTTCAATTTTCAATAACTAAAAATACTAAAGCTTATTGGTAGAAAACAAACCTTAGTGACTTCATTTGTGTTCGAAAAATAAATTAATTGAAGAGGGATCGGGATACTAGCCCTTGTATGAATTGTACAAATATAATTAAAACGCTCCCCATATTCGGATATGGTGTGGTCTATTTAACAGAACAAAGATAATTCGATACCCTAAAGTATTTAATCAAATTGTATGCAATTCATTCATATGATTATATCACTTACAATAATTCATAAGTTGTTAAATTGTATGGACATTCCTTAAAACGATATGTGTTATTTATTTCTTGGAACGTATAATGAATAATGTTCGAAATATTATTAAAATACATATAATATAGCACTTCATATAACTCCAAGCTTTTTCTTAAATATACCATTATGTATTTAATTCACAGAGATGGATGTTGTATCCTGTTTTTCTTTAATGAGTCTGTAATGTCTTGTTTATCATAATGTATACACACAGAAGCCCAAAATAAATATTCGATATTATAATTAGGATAATTATTTTATCATTTAATATTGGAAGTTTAAATTGCAAGTTCTACGCCTAAATAATTCCAATTATAATTATTTTGCGTAAGAGAAGAATGTCGAATAAATACCATAGTCCATTTTTTGGTAAAACGAAAATCAGACTTCGTGAGGTATTTGATGTTTATTATTATCATTACATATTAGGTATAAAACAAAGTCATCTACCACCTCTGTCTGTTTGTTCGCGATGGGCTTGAAAACTACTGAACTGATTTTCATGCGATTTTTATCAGAAAATAAAGTGATTCATGACGAAGGTTTAGGTATATAATTTGTCAATGTTTTTTTATTAGCAGGGTGGGACAACAACCGCCGGGCCCACTAGTTTAAAATATAATAATATATATAAAACAGAACTAATTCTAAAAGCTTACGAACTTCGTATTGTCAAGTTTTTCTGGAAAACTTTCGAACGCCCCGAAGGTAAAGGTTGAATAAGGTAAATAAATTCGCAATTGTGATGGACCAATCGAAGCATTTTTTAAATAGGTTTTATGTAAGTAGTTAGCCATATGTACATGTTTTATTTCCTAAATGATGTATAAATTGATAGTATGAAATTATCGATTATGTTGGATTTACCAATGAAAACATGAACGGAAAGGAACAAATAAATAAAGCAAGTATATTATTTTCGTGATTCGTGTTAGTGATTGTCTATTTATTGTAGTGAGTTAAAAAATTAAGTATAGCACGTGATATGTCAAATCGCAATTTCATATTACAGTGTTCATTACGTACTACTGACTCCACTTTTGTAAACTGATGAAATGGGACGTTAATAAGAGATATCTTTATAAAATCCTGATATTATAAATATGAATATGAGTTTTTTTTGTTTATTACGCTTTCAGATATTAACCTATTAACTGACTATTACGAAATTTTACATACACAATGGTACAAAAAAGAACGGAGATTACCTACTTTTCGTCCAGAAAAAATGTAATGTACCTGAGAAATAGATCTACATATATTAATATGAGTGAAGGTGTGGATAAAAGCTGGTAACTTATACATGAATTTAAAAAAAATGCTAACATTAATAGTGTTTCGTATTCGAATAATAAATATAATTATCTGAGCTGTTTCGTTCATCACTTGAGCTGTTTTTTCATATTTTATTTTTGGTGACCACATTTCCAGATTATTATTATTATCTTGCAATAATTTCAATGTTCTAACAAGATAGTGGCCCCCTTGTTACAACTTTCCAGAGAGTTTTTGTGGCATCTCAGAGTTTATGCTTATTTCTCATCCACTTCACTTATGCACAATAACCGAACTATATTACCTAACATACCACCAATATTAACAAATGTAGAGTCACATAACACACGATTATAAATAAAATAGCCACAACATGACAGACTAAGTGCCCGCCAATAACTCTTTTTTTTTCGAACTGACTACGCTATTGAGCTAACAAGGTCTTAACAGCTTCACCGGACTACTCCCGCCAATAACTCCTCTTGAGCTTTAATTAACTTTCTTTTATGGAATATAAATATTATTATACAAGAAAATTCGTGTTTATTTTGTGTAAAATTTATATAACCATTGCGGCGTTGCCTGTTAAATTCAGGGCGGTTTCCATGACATCTCCGTTGACAGCTAGGGTTGCACGTCCCGTAGGCTCAGGCGGGGCAACGCGGCGTCCCTGCGGATTACTGCCGGTCCGCTGGCTTTTCGAACCAATATCGTTAAGGTGAAGCACAAAATATTATAGCGAAATCCTAAATATAGCAATATGCCGTGCCGATCAAGCATGAAATTAAAAGGATCAGAACGGAACCAGTATCGTAAGTGTTGCTTCGATAATTATAGGCATGACTTGGAAACATAATAGTACGTTATTTTATATAACAAGGCTATTTCAAAAGATTTTCTTTTTACGTCATAGGAGGCAAACGAACGGGTGGGTCACTTGATGTTAAATAATCACCACCGTCCATAGACACTTGCAACACCAGAGGAATCGCTGGTGCGTTGCCAGCCTGTGGTTGGGAGAAGGGGGAGTGGGGAAGTGGGAAGGGGAGTTGGGTATAGATGATTACGTATTGACCCCTGTTCAGATATGATAACTTGGGGTTTTACAACAGACAGTAATTATTCTTAATCATAACTTACGCTGTAACCAAACACAAATAAATATTTTCGAGATACTATGACCTGAGTAAGAAATTATTTATAATACCTAATAATAATAAAATAATTTGATATTATATACTCATTGAATAGTCAAAATAATAATGTTTACTATTTACTAAGTAGGTATTTCAAATGAATTTATATATTAACGAATATTACCTAAACCAAATAATAGTAGTCAAAAACATTTGTCAATATTTTTCAAAATCAATACATATTATAAAACTAAGTCCTGTGTCACGTTTGTCTGTCTGTTCGCGATAAACTCAACAACTACTAAACGAATTTTCACGCGGTTTTCACCAGTAGATAAATTGATTCATGAGGAAGGTTTAGGTATATAACTTGTTATTTGTCAAGGTTTTTTTATTATCAGGGCGGGATAACGTCCTCCGGGCTCGCTAGTATCGTAGAAGCTTTCCTTCACAAATAATTTATACGAAGAACTGTCAATTACTAGATGTATTGTGAAAAAGTCATAATAATACTTACTAACATTATAAGTGCGAATGAAAATGTGTTTGTTTTTTTTATGTCATAGGAGGCAAACGAACAGGTGGGTCACCTGATGTTAAGTGATCACCACCGTCCATAGACACTAACAACACCAGGGGATTCGCAACTGCCTTGCTACCCTTTGAGGGGGAGGGAGAAGAAGAGGAGAGGGGAGGGACAGGAGAGGGGAGGGACAGGAGAGGGGAGGGACAAGAGAGGGGGAGAGGTGGGCCTCCGACGCTCTCACTGATCAAACAAAACGCAACAATGCAAGCACTGTTACTGCACGTCGATTTTCTATGAGAGGGTGGTACTACCCCGAGCGAGCCGACTCATTCATGCTGAAGCCAGTAATAGTATCAGCGTGGCTCTACCACCTAGTAAGTTTGTTTATTTATTACGTTTTCACCCCTAAACTGCTTAACCGATCATCATGAAATTTTGCATAGATATTGTCAGGGATATAGAAAAGGAATAAAGTACATGCCTGTTTTCCAGAAAAAAAAGTAACGTCCCCGAGGAATAGATCTACACTAACGGGAGTGAAGCTTTGGAAAAGGCTGGTAATTTATGCATGAAATTCACTCTTCTCGTTTTCTCTTCTTCATTCAGAAGTAAGGCACTGTTCCTGAAGTTTAGGTTAAAGCTACATTAACGCGAGTGACATATTCGTTGTGAGTTTATCCAGCTATCTAACGGTTTTGCTTTTAACGTTCTATTTCTTAGCTGACACAATGGTAATTATTATGAGGAATATCCATTGCTAGGTGGTGATCATCACGGGCGGGGTGCGGGATGTTCGGGATTTGTACTCAACGAGGTCACGACAAGCATATAGATGATGATAAACTCGGTTTAATGACTGTATCTTAGTCAATCGCGTTTTGAGATCACATAGTACATAAACCAGCGGCTTAAACAACTGATGATGGATTATAAATACCCCGGTGACCGCCATTTTTTTGGATTGTACTATGTTTACCATTAGATACAGTGCAGTGTAACAAAAAAAACAATATACTGTGGCAAAGTTTTTTTTTTGCTCTCAACTGATTTTTTTATTTAACAAAGTCCTTTCTTATACTATAAATGTAGATGCGAGTTTGTTACGTTTTCACACCTAACTACTGAACCGATGAAATTTGACATAGACATTCTCAGGAGTGTATGAAAGGACCTAGGCTACCTTTCATCCAGAAAATAATTCTGTATCCAAGTGATAGCTCAAATCTACGTTAACGTGGGCGATGCCGAAAAGAAAAGCTGGTTTCTCATAAATTAGCCTGTCAGTATTTTCAGTGCTAAATAAATAACGCGTAATTGTTAATGAAATTGCTTCGTAATGGAAAAGATGGGCCCCACAAGCGATCTGAACAAAACGCGAAATCCCATCAAATTAAATATACGTTATTAGAATATACGATTTCTAAACTTAATTGAGCAAAATCGGGAATTTCGAATATCCCACAAATGGATACGTGTTTGTCACGTTAGTGATGGATCGAATTTAAGTAAAATTATTGTCGATATTTTTTTATTTCATAAAGTAGACGCAGTCCACCTTATATTGAATGGTTATTATAGCCGTCGATCCTAGAAAAAAAAAACTTTTTCCAAGTTTTTTTATTACACTAAAGCTCGTCAATAGCTATAAAATAATAAAATAATGAAGAAAAGCGGCTGAGAAACAGACGAGAGAACTCCCTCCCTCTAAGAACATCTGTTGTTAACCGTTTCTCCACTTTATCATTACATAGTATAAAACAAAGTCCCCTACCGCGTCTGTCTGTCTGTCTGTTCGCGATAAACTCAAAAACTACTGAACGGATTTTCAAGCGGTTTTCACCAGTGGATAAAGTGATTCATGAGGAACGTTTTGGTACATAATTTGTCAAGGATTTTTTTATAATCAGGGCGGGACAACGTCTGCCGGGACCGCTAGTATATAGATAAAGATTATATGGATAAGGACTTAAAAAAATCGCAGTCCTAAGGCCATTTCTAGAGACAGTTGGAACGTGTGGCTATGCGTTTTGCCATTTATAAACTTAGTAATAGGGTGGCATTGATATACAAAATTCCAAGATACACACTTAACTTCTCACAGCCGGCACACAAAAATGAGTGCATTATGCAGTCATTTCAAATAGTCTTGCGTCGGTTGCGACAAAAAACTTTTAATCATTCCGGTATGATTGATTTTGCAAAATCATAAGTTTATCGTATAACTATAACTACGTATGTATATTAGGGAGTATTCTGCGGCTGGTTTTGAGCGCTACTTTTATTCGAGACTGTGTGTCTTGGGTTTTTATATGTCAATGTAGAGTGGTAATAAATCCTATTATTAATGCAAGGGATCACGGATTCAAGTCACGCACATTTTGATTTGATGAGCATGATTGTTAATTCTATCTCTATATGTTATATATCCGATGGTTAATTGCTTTGATATATGTTACTCTGAAATGAAATAACTATGGGAATAATTGCGTCCTTGTAATTATTTATATTGCTAAATTTGTATTAATAAAAAGAAATCAATAAAAAACTTATAGATAACTTTTCAAATAACTGAAAAATTACTATTACTGATAGTTTTATCGATATATCAAATAGATTAATTACATTATCACTGAGTGTATTGACTTTTTAGAACACTATAAGCAACATTCAGAACACTGCATTAAAAGGCTACGTTATGAGTTGGAAAATGCGACACTTCTTACCCTCAGTGGGGAGTTGGTATTTATGACGTATCCTTGATTTATTGCCGAACCACCCTCGCGTTTTGTTATTCTTTGTCTCGAGATGAGGGCAACGTACTCTGACTCATCATCAGGTTGCTTACTGTAGACAGAAAATTGTTGTTAAATCATAAATGAAACCTGCGTCTTTTACTCATTCTTGATAGACAATCAAATTTGTAATATCTGTGATATAAATTAAATTTTATATATCATTTAATGTCTTACAATACAAAATATTAGCTTTTATGTACAGATATTAAAAAATGTAAAGTCGAGGAAAATCGAGGCGTACCTAAATTAAAATAAAACTCTATTGATATAAATAAAAATTAATTGTCGAATGTATAAATAGAGGTATCAATTGCCTATTTCGATATGTTTGTAAGTGTAACATTACCCTATAAATAATAGACCAAAAACACTCAGTATTTGTGTATTTTTTACCCTTACACAGTTTGTATTACACTTTTATACATAAAGAAAACTGTTCTGAATACCCCATCAAAGAAATGACACCGCATGCCGTAAACACAGATACTTAAATATCAAAAATGTATAAGCCATAATATTTAATACATATCTAAATCTAATCTGTTGACAACCCTGCAGGCATAACCATGCGCTGAAGCCCGATTTTCAATTCCTAGTGCGTTTTGCACTCCATTATTCACATCTCATTTATACGTGACATCGCTAAACTGAGTCGCGACGCAGAATATTATGGCTGTTACGTAAATCATTCCAATTTATACACCTATATTAAGCAATTGGTACTTTAAAAACGTATATAGCCCTTAGATTGCGTGGTGTATCAAAAATGAAATAGTGTCTCTGAATTATAAATAAAATATAAAGAGTAATTAATGTATTACTTTTGTTTGTATGCGATATTAGGACGAGGCATTCATACAAAATGTTTTACTATAACAAAACTGTAGCGGGGCCAAATCTGTACATTAAATATTTTTTGAAAATTATAATCGGGGTAGACTTTCTTATCGATATAGAAGCCAAAAATAATCCTATCACAATTTTTGTCTGTCTGTCTGTACGTGTGAACACGTATCATTCTGAAAGTACTGAACCAATTTTGACGAAACTTGACACAGTGATAACTAATATTACAAGGTTATATACATTATTTCTATTCCCAAATTTAAGTGAACGTTGAAACATATTTTAATTAAACGTACTTACAAAACGTTGAATGATATTGAAATTATAATCTCGCGGTGTGCATCGGCACTGGCAGGTCTTTTGCCTAATGTGGGTGGTGCGGGGACCGGTTGCCGTTCCCTCTACCTTAGTGTCATTAGATCCATGGTCATGTACGGGGCCCCAGTATGGCACGAGGCTCTGACGGCCACCAGTTCTGCGGTACTGCGGAAGTTACACAGAGTAATGGCCATCAGGGTCATCCGCGAATATCGTACCGTGTCGTATGAGGCGGCGTGTCTACTGGCGGGCTCCCCACCATGGGATCTATTGGCACACATGCATGCTGCGATGTATAGGTGGCGAGTCGAAAGGCTGAGTCGAGGTGAGACTATCGCGCCTCGAGAAGATGAGGCTCACAGGTCCTACTTGCGTATGGCGATGCTGACGTTGTGGAGGGAAAGGCTCTCTGCACCCGCCGCGGGTCTAAGGACCATCGAGGCCATCCGTCCAGTTTTAGCGGAGTGGTTTAATAGGAGGCACGGAGCGCTCACATTCCGGTTGGTGCAGGTGCTTACGAGCCACGGCTGTTTTGGTAAGTACCTGCACCAAACAGCCCGCAGGGAGGTGACCCCAAAATGTCACCACTGCGACGGATGTGACATGGATACGGTCCAGCACACGGTGGAGGAATGTCCGGCGTGGGCGTTGGAGCGTAGTGAGCTCGTTGCCGTAGTAGGCAATGACCTCTCTCTACCGGCCTTAATCCTTTCCATGGTCGGTAGTGAGAGGTCATGAAACGCTGTAGTGGCCTTCTCAGAGAGCGTCCTCAGCCAGAAAGAGAAAGCGGAAAGGATAAGAGAAAGGGAACCAGATGCCCCAATGATGCGGCGCGGGAGATCCGCCCGAGGGCGTCGACGAAGAGGTGCAGGCATGTTTCACCTGATGCCTCCCTGATGAACCTTCAGGTGGTGGACGCGGGGGCGTCCGTTGCCGCGAATTGAAGGCCCGTGCGGAGAGAGCAAGGCTGTAGCCGCTGCTCCATGTGAGGAGTAGAGGAAGAATACCTGTTGAGAGGTGGGTCCCCCCGTTTTACCATCCACGGGTGACCCAAGCGCGTGGCCGGGGCAGTGGAGTTTGCTAGTCGTCACCCCACACCCTGGTCCACATTCGCGCTCAGCGGCCGAGGGGTTTTTAGTCGGTAGGAGTCCGACATAACTCTCGCGCTGGCCCCCGGCGGCGTGAGGTGTATCCTATGTAGGATTTTTCCCTCGACAAAAAAAAAAAAAAATATTGAAATTATAAACATTGTAAGGCATTTCGTTGCCGCGACATCTAACCGAGACATCTCTTACACTTTAATTACAAATTTAATAAAATAGTCGCTTGAAATATGGGTTTAAATAATATATAACATAAATATTAATAAAAGTAAATTTCTATCTACATAATTAAATACAACTTAATTGTAGAATTGCGATTTCGAAATAAAATCTTTTCTCAAAGAGCTATTTACACATGACCAAAACCCGAACACGCGTCTCATTTTTGTTTGCCTGTCTTCCTGTTTACTTGTCCGGAGTAATCCACGAGAAATTAAACATATTTTGACAGGACTTTAATTAATAGGTAGAATAATATTACGGCAGTTAATTTTTCTAACTGCTCAACGATCTGGCAATATTCATACGAAATGTTTAGTAAAGGAATAATAAATACTATCTATTATATAAAACTCCATTATTATAAATAGTCACGTGGTTTACATTAAGTGACTCTCCATTTCGGACATTTATAAAATATGCCTTTTGACACGCACACTAAAGGTTAAATTAAAATTAAGGTAGTTTGTTTCTATATAAAATAAGGAGTAACTAAGTCTAAGTTGTTCTATTTCTATCGGCAATGACCTGATTACTTATCGACCATGCTTGTGGTAGGTCACGAAACCTACCTAGTTTTATGAAACTACTTCGCGTGATCAGACCCCATATTCAACCCTCAACGATATTACTCTTCAACCGACGCATATAAATTGCTATTTACATATTAAAAAATTCTGACGATAACGTTTAATGCTTCCAAACGTTTTGTTCACTAGACCGTGATTTAAAAACGATTTTAAAGTGAAACTTTTATTACATCGTCTCAAACTTTTTCGTCTGTGTGTTGCATGTCGCGTGATGGTTTGCCGCGGAGTAGGGATAAAGTGAAAGGCGCTCGTCAGAGCAGCCAGGGCCAATATGGCGGCACCTATAGTTCGCAGCAGCTGACCATGTAGTGTATAGACTATTATTAGTTAAATGTCTATAGTGTGAAAAAAAGTTTCACTTTTAACGTGGTATCATAAAACCACACAATCCTTCTTTATTTGTGTCATACAAAAGAAAAAATCGAGGCAGTCATAAAGACTGCCAACAGAAGTGAAAACACAAAACAATGGAACAACTTTCCTCTTTTAAATTAGATATAGTGTGAATTATTTAAATTTCATAATCTGTATATTGAAATTATTAACATTAGCCAGGTCTTTACATCTATTAGCTCACGGAGCTTTCATTATATACATTCTTATAAAGTTTATTAACATGAATATTACATGTACAAAGTTTACACATATCACCTTAACACACGTGCACGCATACACGCTTACATATGCAAGTGGAAGGGTTTTATTTTTTTCCCTTATCAAACTGAAATAGTTTAGAAAATTATCCGATACGAAATATATATAAGAGTTGTTGAGGTATGTCTGCTTGGTACACATATATGTTTCAACAACTCATATATGTATGAGTAGTTAGTTTAGCTTAGGTTACCTCAGATAGGTCGCGAATTGCATGTACCAGGCAACAGCCCAAGCCGAGGTGTGACGCGCACCCTTGAGCTAGTAGTCAAAATAAAATCGGCTGAGTGCCTTAAGCGCTCGCCTGAGTAGTCCGGTGAAGCTTTTTAGATCTTGCTAGGCCAATAGCGTAGTCCGTTTAAAAAAAAACATGTACAAAGGCCGCTATACCACGCGTCGCTAGTCTGACACAAACCGCTCAAGCGCAGTATGGCCGGTCACGCTTCCTAGCATGCCATCACGCGAAATTATAAGTTTATCTCCTGCCAAAATAAGAAAGTTTTCACTTCAAAAAATTAATTAACCTACCACAGTTTTTCATATAAGTAACTAGCTTATGCTCGCGTTCATTTAGATTTGGGCAACGTATTTTGAATGAAATGTTCAACGTATCCTTTTCTGTATCTCTGACCACATCTATGACAAATATCATAATAAATTGACTAGTTAAAACGCGAAAGCGTAACAAACACTTGTTCGTATTTATATTAGTTAGGATTGTTTCAATTTAAAATACATAAAAAAATCAGTTAACACAGGAGCAAAATGTATTAAACATTAAATATGTGTAAGTATATCTGTCTATATAAATACCTAGTTAACAGTTCCTATGTGAACGGTCTAGAAATCACATCTATTGCTACCCATTGAAAGCAGTACGAGGGGCGACCTATTTAATAATTGCAAAGCTAGATGCGTCCACTGATGCGTTCATGTGTACAGTACACTCTATGCGCTTCACTATACTTGTCTGTTAACTGTCTCATAAATGAACTATGTTGCAAATGCCTTTGTTATTAATGGTGTGTGTGTCAGACAGTTGGTGTGGTCGATAGTAACCTTTGTCGCAGTTTGGTTCGTCTATCGACTAATCATTTATTTTTTAATATAGAATTGTGAATTCACTTTGTGCTATTTAAAATATAGCAGATTCATACTGGATATGCACGTTGCGCACGGCTTCGTGAGCTTTATCACTACATATAAACAAAATCCTCTGCAATGTTTGTCCGTCTATTCGTGATAAACTCATAAAGTACTGAACGGGATTTCAAGCGTTTTACACCAGTAGATAAAGTGTCTCATGAGGAAGGTTTAGGTACCTATATCGTTTGTCAAGGTTTTTTTTATTAACAGGGCGGGTCAACCTCCGCCGGTCCCGCTTGCTTGTTATAATAAACAGTTGAGTTATTGAGAAAATGTGTAATATGTGTGGGGTAATATGTAAATGTCATTGTTGTTAAAATATCTACATTGGAGACGATGACGGTTCAGTGGCTGGCGTGTTCAGTCAGCGCGTCGACCGATATAGCTTCGAATTTTTGTGAGTGAACCGCAGATTTAAACGATTATTGAACGAGAACAACATGATGAAACCAATGCACGGTGGTAGGGTTTTCTCTAAGCCCGGTTAGCCACTACCTTCAAGGCTGAAAATCTGTCACTAAATACTTGTAGGTGTGTTCCAGCAGCTGTACTTCTGAGCTAGTCACCTTTTTGGTTTAGTATATTTATTTAGATCACATTGTCGTTTAACATCAGGTGAGAATGTGGCCAAACGCTAGAACCTATTAAACATATAAAAAAATATATACTAATTTTTATGGCTAACAGTTGCACGGTATAGAAGTTGATGCGTTGGAGTATCATCTATTAACGAGTTATAATAAAATAAATAGGATAGAAGACCTTCTTCAAAAAACATTAAGGTGTGACGCCTTTCAGTTGATCGGTCAAGTGTTTATCGGTCTCAGATATGTGTACAAATATGCATTTTTATACATACACTAGCTGTGCACCCCGGCTTCGCACGTGTATACTAACATAGAAAATGAGCCCAAATCTTGCCTTTATAGCAATTGAATGTTAGAGTCCTCTCTATTGTCTCACTACTCAGTAACTAGTATATATAGAGATTTTTTAATCAAAATTTTTAACTTTTCTGCTCTATTTTTCAAACATATCCTTTTTCTTTATATTATAGGGGGCAAACAAACATGCGGGTCACGTGAAGGTAAGTGATCACCGCCGTCCATAGACACTAGCAACACCAGGGGAGTCGCAAGTGCGTTGCCGACCTGTGTTTGGGGGAGGGGGCGGGGAGGTGGGTATCCAGCGCTCTCACTGACCGAACGAAATGCATCAGTGCAAGCACTGCTCCTCACTACACGTCGGTGTTCTGTGAGATGGTGGTACTATTCCGGGCGAGCCGACCCATTCATGCTGAAACCAATATTAGCTTCAGCGTGGCTCTACCACCTACAATCAATACCTTTTATACAGGCCTTATCCTTTCAATTATAAACACGAATAAAAAGAATTAACCAAATGTGTGCTTGCAGCCGTACTTAAACGATACGCTTACATACATGCGGCGATTGATTTTTATTTATAAGGAAAGTTTGTTTCAGTTGACAGTACTTTCTCTTATTACAATTCTGAGATATAAGTCTATAAACTAACGACTAAAAAAACACGCATGATAACCGGTTCACCGAATTGCCCGGATTTTGATAAACAAATAAAAAATCCTATCAAAACGTTACATCAACTAGCTGCAGGATATCTCTTTGCAATGACAGCCGTTGTGTTGTCCTTTCTCATGCATATAAATCCGACAATACAATGTCATTTCACTGCGAGTGCCAGTTCCCCCGTCGTCATTTCACATGTCAGCTCACTTGACAGCCGTCGACAGACAACACGTGGTGTTGTCACATCAGTTTTACTTTTATTAAAAACTTCAGCCCAATAGAAATTGCCTTAATTTCATTAGCTATAATTTGGTTTAATTTCACGATACCTGACGTAATCAGTATTCATTTAAAATTTCGCCACCTCGTCGTTGAGCTATTGCCACACATCTTTTAGAAATTGATAAACAATGTATGTGATCAGTTATAATATTGTCATATATGAATCAAGGAATCAATACAGTAATAATGTAAAGGTAGGTGGTAGAGGCACGCTGAAGCTATTACTGATTTCAGCATGAATGGGTCGGCTCGCCCGGAGTAGTATTACCCTCTCATAGAAAACTGACGTGAAGTAACAGTGCTTGCATTGCTGCATTTCGTTCGGTCAGTGAGAGCGCCGGAGGCCCACCTCTCCTCCCCTCACCTCTCCTCTCCCCCTCCCTCCCTCCATTTCCCCCATACCCAGGCTGGCAACGCACTTTCGACTCCCCTAGTGTTGTTAGTGTCTATGGACGGTGGTGATCACTTAACATCAAGTGACCCACGTGTTCGTTTGCCTACTATGACATAAAAAAATAATAATAAAAAAATACGTGCGTGTATCAGTGTACACACGTAAGAAGTGAAACTTCTTTATGACATCATTTTTCGAAAAATGGTCTACTATATTTACAACTTTACAGAAATTGGTTAAATAAAGCTAAATTAGATAAAGTTTAAGCTAAAGGCTTTTATTATTATAAACATGGATACAAAAAACGTTCAGTTCTCACGCGGTAGAAATGAGACAGTATTCTGAATAATTTTTAAGAGATTAAGATGAATACACTATGGAGGTGGTAAACATTAGTTTTCGGAATTATTTTGTAATATTTTAATATATCAGTCGTTACATTTCAAAATGAACTAAATCTAATTTTATCCGTTCCTAACATTTTACGTTATTTTTCAAGATCTTCATCTTTGTGCATGTAAAATATGATTATAAAAAAAAATTATAAAAAAAAACAGAATCTGATCATTGTGAGCGCACCTTTAGAAAAAAAAACGGAATCTGATCATTATGAGCGCACCTTTAGAAATAAACATGGCGCGTAACGGAAAAATGTACAGAAATTAAGATGGCGCGTAACCGAAAAACGTTACATACGTTTTTACATGCTCTAAAATTCCTCCCTACGTCGATAAAGAAGTTTCACTTCAATAATTTAGGCATTGCAATTTTATTATATTACAAGTTTTTGCTCGTGTGTTATGTCTTCTGGCGACAAATATGCTAGTGTTAAATACAGAAAAACGTGTGTTGATAACAGTGTGGGATTCATAAGTCAGTCATGCTAAAATTCAGCGAGCAGCGAATATAAAAAAAATTTTGTACTTTTCAATGTTGTTTTTTTGGAACAACCTTCTATTTATTTATATGGAAACGATATTATAGACACTTAGAAATTAAAAAAATACTATCTTTTAACGTAAAGTTCCGACTAAGCTAATGAGTTTGTCATAAATTCTACTCTCATATAAAAATTATACGTTCAAAAGTACATACATAGTCACGAATTATTCATTATCTCGTTAAATGCGGTCGTACGAATGAACGAAAAGCTATTAATTTGTTCCTTTTCTCACACAGACTTCAGTTACCTAACTTTACCATTTCGAAAGCTAGTTAAAATTGGCGTCGGACGATTCTCTATCTGAAATTTTTAACGTCTGTGTCGATTTTAGTGGTAACGAATTTAGACTCGAATCGGGTTTTTGTTCTTTATTGGTCGTTGAGTTTTGTGGATCGTTTTTGTGTTCACTATTACAAACTGACAATAAAGTCTATAACGTTTACAAGTTTTGTAGAATTTATCAGTTTTCAACTTAATTACTTAATTTTTAATAAGGGTAATATAAAAAACATGTATTTAAAAATTAATGTAAAACTTTAATATATTAATATGTAGCTTCTGCCTGCGATTTCGTCCGCGTGGAATAGTTATACTGGGCTAACGCTAACACGCTGCGTAAGCCCTCAAAAGGAAAAAAAAACGATTTGAGACATTCTTCATTGGTGCTCTACTCCTATTTGTCTTAGCGTAATGATATATTGACCTTTTATTGATAAATGAGCTATATAACACTGAAAGAATTTTTCAAATCGGACCAGTAATTCTTAGCGCGTTCAAGCAAACAAACTCTTCAGCTTTATAGTATAGAAGTATAAATATACTATTCTTTGCTCGCGACTTCATACCTCAGTGACAGTACATTGTTTTGTAATAAAAGGTACCTTATGTCCTTTAACTTTTTTTGTACTACTCACAGTGTGAATGCCAAAGTAAACGATGATCGATTAAGTAGTTAAGGAGTGAAAGAGTTACAAACAAACAAAAAATCTTAACTATTCTAATCCTAACTTCATACAATATTATAAATGCAAAAGTGAAAGCTCACTTCACTTCAACTTAACTCACTCACTCACTCACATTCGCCCATTTAAGAATTTTAAAATCAAAATAATATATTTAACGCCTGATGATTAATAATATATATTATAAAAATATATTGCTATGAACAATTTCTAAGGGTTACTAGAAATATTGGTTTCTGAACTTAATGGTAGCGAATTTGAAAGTCTGATACAACTTATTGCCTTTTTATCTCTGTCATTAATTGATCTGTTCATGTGCTGTTTATCGCTTGGGTTTGATTTATATCTTTGGATACTCAAATAAAGTAAAATTAACTAATGTGTTTTATCGATTTCCAGTGAATTAAAGTGTGAATTGTAGTCCAGTGAAACTGTAAAGGCCTTAACAGGCTAAAAGTGTAGTCAGTTCGAAAAAAAAGGGGAGTTAGAGGGGAATTACATCCCTTTCTCACATCCGAGGGATAGGTGAAACCTATGAAAATCGAAATCATAAGTATTTCATTCAATTTAAACCTTAAAAAGGCGCTTATGAACATAATATAACATGTCAACAAAAAAAAAAGCGCTCGTATTTTCTTTTATAAAATACTTTACCTAAACCATTAACAGAAATAAAATGTAAATAATAATAATGGTTTAGAATAGAAATATCCAAAAAATGGCAGACAAGACATTTTTTACGAGGCATATCCAATGAAATATTATAAACCTTAATCATTAATCGTGCAATAAATATTTGAACAAATAAATACACAATTTTATAAAATAAAATCTTAACAACAATTTTGTTGCTCATGCGCGAGAAGCCGAGTGCCTTAACTAGTAAATTTATTTAAATTTCAATATTTATCACTTAGTCTTAATATTTAATTAAAATAAAATCTATTAGTGACTTTTGTACTTTTGTATAAAAGTGATACAAAATTAAATCCCTTTCAACATCTAAAACACGCTAGAGTTGTCATCGCAACTTTATAATTATAAAAGTTGTACAATCCCGAATCAGTTCTATCATGTCACAACAATTCAAAGCTCAAAGCGCGTTCTCCCTAAACGATTTCGGACAATAGCAGTTAAATCGAATACTAAACACGTGTCAAATTTTGACATGCCTTTTTAACATATAAAAACACTATGAATGAACAAGACAATATTGTGTTATTAAATATAAGTGTTCCGTATAGTAAGTAATATGCGTTTTTATACAATTAAATTTCTTTTTCTTATTTTTTATTAACCACTTGTAGTGAACTTGTGTAACGTACCTGTAATGTCATCTGTCGAATAAATTTAGTAAGTAGTAGTTAGTAGATAATAGGTGCTGCCAAGCTATTCGCTCGTACTAACTAGTAGTTGTACAGTAAAAAAATTAAACAGATATAGATTACAGAAAATATGATGCATGTATATTTAAATTAAACCGATCTTCAATGCGTTGACAGAACCTTAATTAATAGATATAGTATATTTGACTATAATTGCACAAAATGCAGCCTTGCATCTTCACAGTGATCTATAAGTTTGAGGAGACCTATACTACTGAGGAGACCGACATAATTTATTAACGAAATCAGTGCAGTGTACGTTGAAAAATATTCTTAATTTAAGACATATTACGTTGATTAAAAATTTATTTGTAAAAGATATATGAAATTGTTTTTTATTGTTATTGATTAATTTATCACTTTATAATTATTTTAAAATGATTGTAATAAAATACTGTGATTAAGTTAGAGATTAAATAATTATAAAGTGGCAAGACTTTTATATTATTTATATTTGTAAGTAAAGTATTTAATGTGACTTGATGGCGCCACACGTGGCGTTTCCTTTAGAAATAATGAGTGTCTGTATTTAAAGTTATTACAAACAGTTATGACTTCCTTTTGAAATAACATGATTGTGTGTTGGTACTGCAATTATTCTTGTTCTCATTTTGGTGTAGAATGGTTAAGCAAATTCCAACTCTACAAAAAAATATTATTATTTTTATTATATTTTTATTGTAGCACGACAAAGTGACTGCCTGATGGTAAGCATAGTACTATCCAAAAACAATGGCAATCACCGAGAGACAAACTATCTATCGCCGGTCACCGCTGCATGCCAGCCTGCGTGTGGCTCTTCACGTTACGCTTAAGGACGCCATGTTATAGGAAGGAGGGAACACACTGGCCGGGAAATTGTTCCACAGCTTCACGGTACGGGAAAGATATGACGTGACGAACAAATGTCAAAATTGTACTAAAGATCACGTTTACTGGTTGTGCAGTCGTTTCCAAACAATTTGCGAATAGTAGCGCCGACATATGTCATTAGTAAATGTAGAACTACGATTCCAAGTTACTCCTACGGTCTTTTTACAAAAACAAAAATGAACACAGGTTTAACACGAATTTTACTGAGCAGTGCCTAAACTTTTAAACCTAGTTGAACATATATTTGAAATACTTTATTACAAAAGCGTGCCTAAGCGGTCTCTTGCTAAACTTCTGGTTTAAGTTTTCTATGCGAGCAAATCTGAATAGCATTCGTTCAATTCAATCTCATCATTCAAAAACGTGCCATTACATACAAATATTTTTGGAACAGTTTCAATTCATGAATAATATTTTTGTTCATGTGTTCATTAAGAAAATTGACTTCTATTAAGTTAAATTGGTTATCATTATTGTGACATTTTAGTTAAAAGAAAATAATGTAATTATTAAAATAAATGAATCATAAAATTAATATGTTACGTCATAGTGTGTGAGGTGAAATAACAGCATAATGTCAGATTAATAAATTGTCAAATACATTGTGAAATGTCAACAGTGTCATGTAGTAGTAGTTATGATTTACTTGTGAATCTCTAAAATTTTGTAATTTATTTATTGCATCCAAATTAATTATAACCAGGAAATTCATAATTTATTGCAAAACGTCTTTCACTGGCAAATAGAAATACAATAAATCACAATACCTAATAAGATAAGAACCGTCAACTTAGACAAGTGTTAGAGAATATTTAAATTGAAATAATATGCATCTGTAAACAAGGGTAAAACACTCTTTTGTGATCAAACTTTTTTTAAGTGAGAGTTCAATGCGTATTTAACTTTTTTTGTAATAACACGGCTAGTGTTTATGTTTTATTTAGTTATTTATTTAATTTTACTATTCTGAATAGATTGATGTTTATCACTATTGAGTAACCGTTTTAGTTCATTTTTATGGAACACTAAAATTGATATGAAATCAACAAAGGGACACGATGTAACACGTTACTTGCCAGGCCATCCTGCAGACGTCACTAGGGTGATATATCCGATAGCGTAAAAAATGGATTTAAGCCCATCCATGGTAATCGTAGCGTGAAATATAGGAATATTGTTAAATCGCTGTCAGTCTGCCCCTGCTGATTGCTACGCAGGGATTTCGACGGATAGTTCTAATGCGATTAGTCTTGTACTGTTACTTCTGTGTTTTGTGCGCGTAAAATAGATACAGATGTACAGTCTACTTGTGTAGACAATACAGCTTTAAATGTATTATATATTGCCAATTCAGTTTCCATAGAACATTTTAGGCGAAACTAAAACTACATAGTTTGTTTCTTATACTTGTAAAATGTTTATTTTTATATTTCGAAAGATACTAGTGTACTAATACTAATTGATTTCAGCTTAATTTTTAAGTAATATACAAGTAAATTGTAATAAAAAAGGACATTAATCGAGTTAAAGAAAATGAGTTTAATGTTAGCAGGATGTGTTCAAGGATTTTGTTAATTTCTTAAAACCTCGTAAAATATAATAAATTGAAAAGCAATTTCAAATCTTAAGTAACCACCTCATAGAATACGTAATATATTAAGATGAAGCAATCTTTACTTACACGTCGGAAGTTCTAATACAAGTTTATGTTGTCAAAGTCCGGTATTGCATATATTGGTGAATATTCATGAGTCACGAGAACTTGCTGCGACTGAGGACATCTCAGCTTTTGCTCGAGCAAATCGGCTTTGCTGTTGTAGTAAATATATCATCAAAATGTATTAGCAGTTTGAACTCTATACCTACACCTTTACTTTAAAAAGAAAGTATTCAATGTAATAATATAATGAACTAGCTTGTTCCCACGACTTCGTCCGTGAGAAATAGTTACTTTGGTCTAACGCTAACTTTACCTCGCGACTTCGTTTACGTAGTAGGTGAAAAGTTTTTAAATAATACGTACGTTAACCTCGATTTTGAAACATTTTTCATTCGTGCTCCACTCCTATTACTCTTAACGTGATGATATATAGCCTATAGCCTTCGTCGATAAATGGGCTATATAACACTGAAACAATTTTCCAAATCTGACCAGCAGTTCTTGATATTAGCGCATTCATTCAAACAAACTTTTCATCTTTATAATATTAGTAGGTATAGATGTATGTTTCATTCTAATTTCTTTTCTAAATCTGGATTTCAAAATTATAGATAACACACACGCAAAAACACACACAGCCGTGATAATGATTCATACACGACCGGAGTAAACATTATTATAATATCAGTGATACTAGTTACACAGTATTCAATGTATCGTTCAAGTAATTGCTGTATTGAATACAGAATATGTAGATTGTATGGCAATTCGCAAAGCAATAATTTACATACAGGGATTATCACTTCCTTGTCAAGACATCTAAGTTTGCGTAGCCGAAGTCCGACACTGCTCGTAGACTAATGCATATTAATGAGTCGCCGAGATATGTCGGAACCTATCAGATCTTTGGCGTGGGTTTGACAATTAGTTTACAATTTTGTAATGTTATTTGAATGTGTTAGAAGTAAGAATGTATACTTTTATTAATATTATGGTATAAATTGGCAACGGAATCTAAACATTTTAATGCTTACACAGTTCTTTTGAAAATCAATCATAACAAAATTACGGAATACATAAGCAAATAGAAAAGAACGATAGCATTCGATGGTAAAAAGTTCGATTATTAAACAATCTTGTGTGTAAAATTTCTCAAAAAATTTCAGATTTATTTTAATTACTTGTTATATTAATACATATATTATTCTGTGTAGAAAATTAATATTTTTCTATGTACAATGTAAACTGTAAATTTATATGTACATATGTACATGTAAAATGTTTCAATTCTCTAGCTCAATAGAATGTTTGTCAAAATTTAATAAAAAATTTCCACCTGAGCGATACATACGAGAAAACGTCAATAAAAACATGATAAAATAATACCGTCCTATTATACGTAGCGTTTGTAAAACAATATTGCAAAATCAAATCATTTTCTTATTCATTTGGTATACAAATCGGTATCGAATTAGTGGTTGTACAAAAATAATTTACTATTTTTATTATTTATTGTTAATCCCACATAAACTATTAAGTAACGCTGTAAAACAAGTTAAATACTATAAAAATATGTTCATCATCATCATCATGGACAGCTCTTCTCGACCCATTGCAGGGCATAAGCCTCCTCCCTTTTACGCCATTCCTCTCTATTATGTGCCAATCTTGTCCAGATTTTTCCCACAAGATGTATAAGGTCGTCGACCCGTCTTGCCATTGGTCTTTCCACATTTCGTCTGCCCTCTCTCGGCCACCGCTCGGTCACGAACCTACTCCACCTGCCATCACCACATCTGGCCAAGTGGCCTGCCCACCGCCATTTTACTCGAGTAATACGTACACCGATGTCCTGTACTTTCGTGTTTTTTCGGATATCCGTATTTTTTAATCTATCACTCAAGGTGATGCCTAACTTAGCACGCTCCATAGCACGTTGTGCAACCCTCATTTTGTGCATAGTTTCCTTTGTGAGCGTCCATGTTTCAGCACCATACGTCATTGTGGGCAGGACACATTGGTTAAAAAGACGGGTCTTCAGACATTGTGCCATTTTTCGAGCCCTGAAAACGACATCTGCCAAAGGATAAACAATGCCCCAGGTATATATAATTTTTGACTAGTTCTAGTGTCTCATCTCCACTTGACTGTAAGCCATCCGAAATGCTAAAACATATTGCTATTTATTACTAATTAATTTGAAACTTTATTTATTTACAGATTTAGTTAAATGAAGATGAGTTGTCAACATTTGGTAAGGATTTTAAAGAACTAACTAACAGAAATGGTTTTAGCCTTTTTAAACATGCACTTGATTTTTAAAGTCAACTAATTACTATATCTCCGGTTTAAAGTCGACCGGTAACCGGGTCGGGTGGCGGACAAAGCCGCGCCGACGGAACTGTTTCACGCTTCATGAAATATTCAAAGGGCAAACAGATGTCACAAAGCGAAGTGACACGTGGCTCTATCACCAGCCGACCGAAATCATGATCTCACTTTTAAGTACGCTACGAGGTGGCAGTTGCCACGGAGGCTGAGATTTTAGCGATGATTTCTTCAGTGATTATGCTTTATCTGACCGAAGAAGCTTTATTCGGCGTCTTGCAAAATACACTAATTAGGAACACCGTAAAAATGTTTATTCCAAACATTTTCAAAAAAACAATTGCTTTATATAAGAATTACTTAGCAGTGTTTAGATACAACAGTGTCATAAAGAATACTTGTAATTAGGTACATATGCTTACACAAAACACATTTTTTTATCATTAAATCATGTCATATATCTTTTTAAAATCTTTACGAGATGTGTAGGTATTCTTTTAAGATATAATGAAATTTTTAAATCTCAATCTTAAAAAAAATCTCAAAATCTTAAAAAAATCATTTGAAGTTTGATTCATTATTAAAATTTCATTTGCACAAAATGTTAAGAAAATAGATCGTATTGACTCATAGAAACATTATTAGAGTACTAGTTGATTCCTGCTCGCTTCGTTAGTTATTAAAAAAAGGCAAACAGTCAACGGAACCCAAACATAAGTAGCATCTACGAAAAATTCGACATCTAATGGTCATAACTGTATGCCGAACTGTTCTGTAGTATTGACGTGATTGAGATACAAAGAAACTGTATTTTCATATGTATATAGAAGATTTTGAAGCGATGACAGCTCAGTGCTAGCGTTGCTGGAGATCGCAAAGGACGATGAGCTTAAAGGCCAAAGGAAACCTCGTCATGAATCTATAAAATTATAGTTGAGAATTTTCTAATGTTTGTTTGACTAACTACCATCCTTAAGATGAACATATGTCGCCAAGTATTTATATTATAGATGCATTCCAACAGCTATACTTTAGAGCTAGTTTAAACTTAGCGTGCTAACCTATTGCGTCACTTTATTAATTAGCATAAGATGGGATAGTGGTTAGAACATAAATTTTAAAAGATAAAATAATATATACTTCAATTAAACAAACAAACTATCTAGCGATATATCCATCGACATATCAATCGTTGAAAAGGGGAAACGAATACATTTGAATCAATTAATGTCATCAAATTAAATCTGCATGCTGACTGCACAATGTTTTTAGTTCGCTCTACTCGCTAATGGATGGCACTAACTGGGATTGATGCTTCCGCGTCACCGACGCATGTAACAGAACACGGTAAATTGACAATGAAATTAGCAAAATTAGCTACAAATAACTGTAATTGTTTTCAATCGTCATTACTGTGATGTTGATGTTTATTTTTAATTGTCCGATTTGTCTGCCTTTAGCAAGTCACTGAACGAATCTACTGATTTTCATATAGCTTATGTTAAAATAATATTATACGTGTTATAAAATGCATTAATTCGAAACTTTTAAATTTTAGAATACAATGAAAGCATCCAGCTTAATTTTCATAAGAAAAAAAACAGAGATTTAAACTTTTACGACAGCAAGACATTCAGATCTTTATGCCTACAAAGTAAAGTCGAATTATGTAATTTAAAATAACAAAGTAACATTAAAAAATGTAAAATACACATGAAAAAAAAGGAATAAAAATAAAACACGTGGAAATTAATAGTTTACTAAACATACAAAGGATTCTTATTTGGTATATCTATAATTGTCAGAGAAATTAAAAAGCCAATTAATGATTAGTTTTATTAAATTCAAAATGTATAATATATATAACGAATGGATTTGTGTATTTTTACAAATATGCAGATGATATAGTTACCTGAACGTATCGAATTGGTTTTAAGTCGCAGCTTTACCGCACCAAGAGGTGAGCGCATACAGCGCTCAGCCGCTGCTAATAAGTTCAAGGGTGCACAAGATGGCCGAACATTGGCTTGTATTATGTCCTTAGGTAGACGTCACTCTATCTGTATTATTTTACAGTCAAATGAAATACGGGCATAGCCAAGATTAGGCACAAAAGTATTGCATAGTAATCATTTCGCTGTACACAATAATCTATTGCTTTAGCATCTGTCCAAAAATTATCATTTTATTAAGTTGTAACTATAAAGCTATATCAAAAATGTATTTTAAATATTTCAATATATTCATATCCAATAAAAGCGTAACAATCAAAATTTGCAATGCTTAGAACTTATGCACAACACAAAGTATTTGAATAAAGACGAAAGAACAAGTGCACTTGAAAATCCCAGACTCGTTACCGTTATTTGCGAGCTTGATACACAACCGAGCCAGTGTGCGGAGACGTAAGCCGATTATACTTGATATTTCAGCAGGAACGCTTTAGTAAGAAACATTTATTCTGAATTCATACATTTGGAAAGTAATCCTTTTATAAAAATGTTTAAAAAACACTTTCAATTCATGCATAAGATACTATAAGATTCATATATACGATAGTTGAGTTATTAAAATCACAAATTCTATATCAAATTGACGTGTAAATAAAAATCATGGTTTTGTACAAATTAAAGTAATAAATCATTTGTCTCCGTTCAGAACATACAACTTTATTCTATAAACTCTCATCAAATATTAACATATGAACCCACACAATCTAAGTAATACATTTAAACAAATAAGGTATTCGTAAAAAATGTCACGTCTTTAATAAAAATGCAAATAAGAACAATACGCTACTTATTATGTTGTCAGTCATATCATAAAACTTTTGTGACATCACCCACCCTTATAATTCGTCGAGCGCAATATAAAGGAGAATATATTCCAACTCGTAAGCGAGTAATATATTATTACTGACATTGTATTGAAATACTTCAGCTCTTTGTCTACTGTTTGAGGTTAGTAAAGACCTTCGAGGCGTGAAAGGGTATAATTTTGATCTAATAAGCTTTTATTTGAATAAATTTGAATTTAGAAACATAAAATAATATGATTGTTTTTATTGATACATTGGTAAAACTTAAAATACACTATAGCGTATATAGATTGAAATTCTTTGTTTATTTTTAATTATTATTATTTCTTTGTTTATTCTTTGTTTCTTTAATCGCAACATATAGCAGATTGTTAGTGATACGTTTTACAAAATATTATGACGGAAAGGCACTCTATAATAATTTCAATACACAAATAGGAACGAAATTTGAAGTGACTGTCGCAATGTTAGTCTACAGTAGATATTCGATTCTTCTTAATTTTCCTTTCAAACATTTATGTTTTTTGATAATATTATGACTGTATTATCCGGCGCTCTCACTGACCGAACGAAACGCAACAATGCAAGCACTGCTTCTTTACGTCCGTTTTCTGCGAGAGGTTGGTACTATTCCGGGCGAGCCGACCCATTCATGCTGAAACCAGTAATAGCTTCAGCGTGGCTCTACTACCTCATAAAAAAAATCATTTAAAGCTGAAGAGTTTGTTTGCTTGAACGCGCAAATCTCAGGAACTATTGGGTCGATTTCAGTGTTAGCTTATCATCACACTAAGACCAACAGAAGTGAAGCACCAACGAATAATGTTTCAAAATCGGCGTTACATACGTCTTATTTAAAAATATTTTCACCTTCTACGTAAACGAAATCGCGAGTTAAAGTTGCAGACGAAATTGCAGATAAACTAATAGTTATAGATACGGAGCAGTCGTTTTCCGTGTCATTTATTGATTGAAAGTTATATTGTAACAATGCAATCGTGTTACTATAACAAGTCTGTCGCTTAGTTAGAAATACTGTAAACGATTTTCGTGTTCAATTTTCTTAGGAATTTTGTGGTGTGGATATATACAAGTACATCGGTAAAACACCTACACCGCAATATTGTCGAGATTCCCAAGTAAAGTTATTGAAACGTCACCAAATCCACTTAGTTTTATGACTTGGAAAATGCGTTACGCTTCTGTATGCGTAACGGAGGGCGCGTGCGATTGTTCGTATATCCTTATTTCTATGTCGATTGTTTTATATCAAGTCATAGCACTTGTTAAATATATTATTACTTCGTTTGTAATATTATATTGAAAAATAAAAAGTATACACATAATTAATTTAATTTGAAGACACAATTTTATACACTGTCATTTAATTCCAATATAAACATACTTTTACATGCATACATACATACATACATTTACAAACATAAATAACTGATACACATGTAATATATAAAAATCTCGTGTCACTGTATTTATGGTCGAAATCCACCGAAACGGCTCGACCGATCTTTATAAAATTTAAATGTTTATTTGGTAGTATGAGAATAGGTCGTAAAGTATATTTTATATCTCTCGGTAATTAGGGTGTCCCCATGCAGATTTTTTTTCAATTGTCTTTACAATTTTTCTTTTTGTATTTTTTTTATTTGCCACCTCCGTAACCCCACCCTCCCAGTTTTTATTCGCGATTTTAATATTTTTGTATGAACAATATAGAATGTTCGTATTTCAAACAAAACCAAATTATTGATGTGGCTGAATGACAGATGGCGGTATGTCCGCCTCATCGAAATTTCTTCCACACATGCGTAAGTTACTCACTAAACCAACTAGGTATGTGTTTGAGTGAGTCTCTAAATTGTTTAGTTTCATAAATGGGAACGGTGGGAGTCGCTATAATTGGGTTATATATTTTTTAAGATTTTTAGTATTTGGAAATACAATTGGAACGGGTAGGTAACCGATTTCAAGCAGACGAAGTTGCGAGCGTCGACTAGTACATATATAGATATTTAACACGGAATTGACAATTATGTTCATCATGCAGAAGTTAGACACGTACATGGCTCTAACCCGCGAGCAACCTGTTGATAATATCATTAAAATGTCATTGTGAAGTTTCAATGTATTCATGTCTGTTTTGAAGTAGGCAAGAAAAATTCAAAACCTTTACGTCTACACTATGTGAACTTCACATCCGCAACTTTCTACAAGCAATTAAGTAACTTACTAAATGAGAAATCAATAACTCTTATATCTATATCTATCTATACATATAATAAAAATGAAGTATCTGTATGTAATATCCAAATAATTTTTGTTTTACTGATTGAGTACGAAAGAGCATTTCTATAATTGTACATGGTCTCACAATTATATATTTCTTTAATACAATAAAAAAAACGCGTACGGAGCTGCGGGTACAGCTAGTCATTATATATATTTCTTCATTGTATGGCTTCTATAACATTTTTAAGACTGTACAGTGAAAATGAAAAAAAAAAGGTTATTAATTGTCTGTCTATCTATCTATCCATATGACAAGGCCCTCTTTCCAGAAAGAGCGTTTGGTATATAATAACTGCACTACTAATCTGTGGGATGGTGCTAGACTAGCCAAATAACTTCTTATGTTAGATTGACTTCTAAGCCGTTGTGTTTCCTACTGTTAAAATCTGATATTTTTACAACAATAGAAGCCTAAAATTCTAATTGGTAAATGCTTACGGAAAACAGGCTTAGTTGACTATGTCATACCACAACATATTGGCAATGGCAACTTCTGAACCCGTTAGAAACGAAATCGGATAAACATTCAGGGAAGTGAAGGTCATAAGATACTTTACAATTATATAAACTCATTACAACATTTTAGAAGACCTGATAGACACCAACAAGACTATATACATTTAGAATCTGACGCCCAGAAGGAATTGGAATATTAAAAGCCCTTGCATAGTTAAATATGAAAATCAGATTAGAATATATCTAGACATGCGGTAGCGTGTCAAGCCATGTTCAAGCTAACAGAATGGCAAGCGCGCGCGACCGTGAGTAATATTACACGAACCATTTGGATCCACTTTTCACCCCGTCATATCTCAAAAACTATTTCACATAAATATGTCAAATTCGGCCCATGTATTGTGACTTGCGAGATATCTTAATATATATATTTCTTGTGTGCGTGTGTATGTGACTGAACTCCTCCTAAACGACTGGACCGATTTTGATGAAATTTTTTGTGCGTGTTCGAGTGGATCCGAGAATGGTTTAGATTCACAATTGGACCCGGTAGGTGGCGCTGCGGTTGACTTTTGGGATTTCTATTTTTTATTATCAAGGCAGGAAAACGTCCGCCAGGTCCGCTAGTATATACATATATATATAGTTAAGTCAGACCTTGGACTTCAATATTATCCCAAGTTATAAGCAGAAATGATTCTTTACGTTGTTATAACATATTCATTGTTGTTGTAAATAAATTTCAGGACTGACCATTGAACTTGGAACCCATTTAGATCTCACTTCTTTTGCCGTTGAAGTCAACAACCAACGCATATACCATAATATTGAACTTGGCTCTCAATTCACATTTACATTTTTGATGGGATTATAACTACATCATCGCACGAGTAATAAATGAATTGGCATCCTGCATGTACCAGTTTATGGGTATCTATGCTTTGTGCAGTGGGAATAAATTAATTTGAAGTAACTGACATATTGTACATCCAATATATTGAATATATGGATTACCGCTAAAGATAGAGATACTCCATAAGATAGTATAAGCTAATTATTAATTTATTTTAACTGTTCCTTGCTATGGTATTCTAACATAATCATATAAATGTTCTATATATTATCATTACATAGTAAAAAACAAAGTTCTCTGCTACGTCTGTCTGTTCGCGATAAACTCAAAAACTACTGAACGCGGTATTCATCAATTCATAAAATGATTCCTAAGGAAGGTTTATGTATATAATATGTCAAGGTTTTTATTTTTATCAAGACGGGGCAACGTCCGCCGAGCCTGCTAGTATATTCTACAATTATATATTATATCATATATAAATAAAAGGATAGAGGTATACCGTTGTGCGCTCATTGCGCTAAAAGTACTAGCTAGATATCGATCATTTTTTTCTACTTTACTTCTTAGAAATTTAGTCCTTAAAAAGATTAGCACGGTAGCTTCGCTCAATATACAGTTATTAAAATAAAACTACGGTTTTATAAGCACTATGCGTTCAGCAATGTGTGTTCTTACCGTGAAGTGAGACAACCGGTGAAGTGTTTATGTTTTTTTCCTTTATACATAAAATATATTTTTAATATAATAAACGACACAGGTGAAGTCGTGTCTATCAGCTAGTTATTCATAAAATAAGAGTTAAAAGAACTAAAACAATATTACTAGTTTATATTAAAATAAATTGAAAAAGATTATTTCTCCAAGTAATTTCAACTTTCAACATTCATATACATAATTCCTTTTTTATCACAAGAAAAGTCATATGATATATTCATTTCGTTGACATTTTCCCTTTTCCCTTTAACAAAAATACTCCGTCATGTTATTTTTAGGCTAAGCGAAAATCTGTGTAGACTTTTTGTCGGGGCTCAATATCAGTACAAGTTCTCGTCTAATGTCCCGGAAATCATATTTTTGCTAGTTCCCCTTTGGAAAAACTGCTACGGGCGGCGTGAATGGGTAAATTTGGTAAGTGAACAAATGTGGTCGCGGAATTAAGCTTTTTGATAATAATTTTCCCTAAATCGAACAATGTGATGTTGAAGCGATTTCAGCCAAAGATAAAATATATGTATTTTTACGTATCCCATCTACTAACATTTTGACAGAAAC